>QEOT01007705.1:14536-87630 GCA_003123785.1 Pterocarya stenoptera | reverse complement strand
TGTAAATTAATCAGGGTTTGTAATTACCAGTGGCAAACAGAACAACATCTGTAGTCAACTCTTCCCCTTGATCTGTGATAACTTTTATGCCATTCTCCGTTTTAATTAACTAAAGTTTCAGAAATAATAATTAGCACATGGTTGGATGTGAATAAAAAAATATAAAAATCACCAATGCCACATGTTGCACCACTGTGGATCTATGCAATCCACATAAAAGTGATTTTACCTGTGTCAAATTAGTCCTTGGATGCAAATTAATTCCCCTGCCTTCGAGATTTCTCGCAACCACTGCCCTCATCTCATCATCAAAACCTCTGCCAAAGAATTTAGACATCGCTGCATTAGAAACAGTAAGGCAATAGAAAGATATTGTGGTTTAAAATCCAGGAGGAAGCTCTTATTTAACAAAAATAAATGAAATGGAATAGACAGCATAAACTCACCATTCAACAAATAAACTAGCAATCTTCTCTAAAACATTCAACTATTGCAAAAGCAGTAAAGTGAAACAACAAATTCAGGGCTACTTATCTTTTTAGGTCAGGGAGTATTGCAGGAAGCAATTGACAGGAAAGCCAAGGGAGAGGCTTCCTTTGCCATAACCAAAACCTCATCCTAAATTGTTCGCTATTATTTGGGGTTCGAGTATTTCCAACTTCAGAAATTTTAGCCAACTCTGTTCTCTTTTTGGACTTGCCACTAAGTCTAGACAGAGTGCCATGTATTTTAGTTTACAATAATTTTTTTTTTTTTTTTATGACAGGGGAACCATCCCACAGCAGAGTGTTTAGGACTCGCCCATGAGACTTAAAACCCCGGGGAGACTAGCACAGCAACCCACCACCATGGCCTCCCACTTAAATCGCAGTTTGATCCCAGGGGCGAATCGAAACTGTAACATGGGGCTCATGCACACAAGTTCGCCCTTACCACTTGGGCTAACCACGCGTGGGTTTCGTTGACAATAATTAGTGGTCCACAATTCAAGAGTTTGGCAAAGTAGTGATCAAGCTATCACATATGTTTAAGCAGAAGATTATCAGATATCTGAAACATTCAAATATCCACAATATGCTTCTAAAGTCATTACAATTTCTTATACTAGGGACATAGAATTCAAAGCCAAGGGTCTCAAACTCAAAAAGAAAAAACTGTTACAACCTTAAGGGAAGTTCCTTTCTGAAAAATAGATCCACATTCAAACCCATCCCCTTCCATATTGAAGCGAATTCAACAGCAATGTACCTGATGACATGAGACAGTGATTATTCTAAAATATTAAGCATGCTACGCAGCCAAAAAGTAATGAGGAACATAGAATCAGAGAAAGAGACACACCCTCCCCCCAGTACCACAGCATGCTTAGGTAATTCCTCCAAACTTAATGCCTCATCAGATGTTATAGCCAACTCCTACAATATAGATAAAAAGGAAGAGAAGAGAAAAAAAGGCAAGGAAAAACAAATACAACTAATATCAGAACTCACAATTATATTATATAATCAATGAATCTTAACTTTAGTCTATCAATTAAATTTAAAGAATGGAAAACAACAATTGCAAGGATGGCCAAGCAGTTCAAAGATCAACTCTATTAATGTAAGTGAGAAAATTAAGGTACAAGACACAGGAAGTCCAGGAAAGCTACATAAACACGTGGTCCAGAAAAGGGTAAACAGCATGAGAAGATCATAAAATTTGCGCTTCAAGGAAAAATCAAGTTGGAAAGAGGGTTGAAAATATCAGTTCAGTAGAACCTATTGCACCTTCTATGTGATCAAGTGTTACTTGGACTTAAGGCTGCACAGTGAAGTCAATCATGCATGATGTAATACCCATCAAACAAGTCAGACAGAAAATTTCTAAGAGTTGTGCTAAACATAGATAAAGCTACTACTTGGAACACCATATGGCACATGGTATATGAAGCAGAATGAATTGGCACATGGCAGGCATGCCCTAGAGAGCCAAAAATGAAATTTAGGTGTTTAATGTGCAATGCAGTTTTTATTTTTGATGGAACACGTGGTTGACACACTTTAGACATATAGTAAACAAGTCAAACCTACTCTCTTTCTTTATTTCTTTTTTTGTTAAGGAAGAATGCGAGTCCATAGTACCATATTTTAATGTTTAACAAATTTCATAAATGAAGTGGATACCCATTACATACCAATTAGAACATATATTTTTGTTCAGATAACAATTTACATTAATTTTTACACATAATTAATAAAAACAATTTGCAATTTGGAACCCTTTATGCTGAAAACTAAACATTTCATTAGGGCTGCTGGGGGCGGGCAGGGTCATCTGCCCGCATATGGCAGCTGGACGGGTGGGCACCCGTCCAAGAGAAATGCCGGGGGGCAGGTGCTGGGCTGGGCCCATACCTGGCCCACACCCTAATTTAACTTAACTTCCTTCCCCCCCCAACACCCCGCACCACCAAGCCATGAAGCCCAAAGCTCCGTCTACCATACGTCGAAGACAGCTTCAACGTCACAAAAAGTGCCGGCCATCTCCTCCGTCGGTCTCTCCGTCCCTGCCCGTGCATGGTACAGTAGAACTAGTCCAAAGTGAGTAGTTGGTCGCCCTCCAAGCACGACAACAAGCTCCACAGGCCACAACATGAATCTCTCTCTCGCCGTGCAGACGGCACGGGGGGGCAACTGCCCCCCAGGGGCACCTGCCCAGAGGAGCTGGGGCCGGGACCCGGAGGCTCAACTCTTCCCCCCCGCCCTTGCTGGGGTAGGGGGCTGCCCATCCGGGGTAGCACCCTTACATTTAATTTGCAAATTTAAAATAGTGGTTTATACATGGAACACAAAAATTTATAAGGGGATATTTGGCAAACAATAGAACCGAATCAGACATGAATGACATGACTAGTTTTTATTGTGTTATTTATTCATTTATTTGTTGACAAGAATAAATTTCACGCATATACAAACTGTATACAAGAGAAGCACCTATCTAAAAGTAAAGATGCTAGTTTTATTTCTTCGGGTTTGATAAATTTTGAAAAGAATGGAACTGATTCCTAGTTCATTGTTTTTGCACTCAAAACAAGTGTAGATATATCAATAAAAGTTAAGATGTGAATACTGTTAGTTCAGACAATGAATAAGAAACACCATGTAATAAGTCTAATACAACTCCTTAATTAGTTAATATTTAGCTAATTCAGCCATTGAAAAGATAGCATTAATACAACTCCAAGTTAAATATACTGTATGAGAAAATGTAATGGCCTTTTGAGGCTGATTATTAAACCGCAAACCCCGATCATATGTAGCATATCAATATATATAGTTAACAGAGATTAAATATTCAATAATATTTCAAACCAAGTAATACACAGAACATACAGAATAATCCTAAACCAAAAATCAAGCTGCACATTGTCACAAAGTACCAATTTGTTTAATAAATTGAAATAAAAATTAATAATAAAAAATAAAAACAGAAAATCTACCTGGCCAGGAATAGAGGGCAGATGGGCCCTACTGCCAGTTGCAATCAATATATGCTTAGCTGTGAAGCTCAATTTAGTGCCATCTAGTTGTGTCACCTCAACTTCATTAGGACCAACAACCTTGCCCTCTCCTTCAAATGTTTTAACCCCAGCATTTGCCAATAATCGCTTGTAAATGCCATTTAATCTGACTATTTCTTCTGTCTGCAAGTTCAAAAGAGGAGATATATAATCGCTACAGTATTATTATTAACGATTTCTTTTGTAAGTGATGCAATATTATTAAAACATGCAAAGGGATGTGATTGTGGCATAAAGGAATTATACAAGAGGAAACATCCAACTAGTAAGAAAATGAAAAGGGAACAAAAATCTTTGAAATCTAAAAAATTGAAAAGTTGGGAGCTACTGTGGGCAGCCATCCAATCATAGAGTGCTGAATAATGTGGCTATTCAGTCCAGTCACAGTCTTCAAAAGTTCAGCCATTGCATTCTTTGCCAATGCACTACATTAAGCACAAAGGAACCATCTTCCAAACTTCTGGATTTCTATGATTTCCACAAGGAGTCCATCAGCATGCCAACAAAAGCACTCATCAGGGATGACCCAATCGATTGCAAAAGTGCTGAGCATCACTTCCCATACTTAACGAGCCAACTCACAATGCAATATAAGGTGATCAATGCTTTCCCCATTCTGCTTGCACATTGGGCATTTATCTGTCAGTATAATGTGCCTCTTTCTCAAGTCATCTGTCATTAGAATCTTTCCTAACATGCCAACCCAAAAAAAAAAACTGCCCTTCAAGGCTCCTTAATCAAAAAATGTTCAAAAAGAAATTGATTTCCTGATGCCCAAAAGGAAAGCTAAATCCACTTCACTAAATTCTTCAGATTAAGTGTGTATCCTTCATCACTAACTCGAAAAAACACTTCGTAAAGGAAGATTTCTTGGTGGTATATATCATGAGGAACAAAACTAAAGCTAGAGCCATTTCTATTAGGAAGCTGGCCACTAACAAGCAATCCAACATATATTCTCAGCAGGAGTAACTTAAAAAAAAAAAAAATTCATAAATTTTATTGATGGCAAGGGAATACAAAGCAAATCTCAGAATGTCATAATCTGGTATGCAGAATCAAGAAACCGCCAAAAACACAAATGGTGTTTCTTTAAAACAATTGGATCACTTAGGCTGCCTTAATTAGGGGATTACAACTCATGCCTCATGCATGCTCAGACTTCAGACCAAAAATTTAAACCTGAAAGAATTAACATTATTCTTGAACAAAGTGTTATTATCCTCCCTTAAAACATCCATCAAAAGAAAGTCTGGTTTGATTTCAATAGTCAAATATCCGCCAGTGACTCTTACATATTTGATGAACTGCAAAAGTCAAGAATCAAAACAAGGGAATCGATCCAAATAGATAGCATGAATCAATACAAGCGAGTAGCATGAATCAATACAATTTTCATAAACGGGCTGAGTCTCACATTTCCATAGAACAATAGTTCTGAAACTACTTGTCATAGGAAGATGGCAGTCATAGAAAGACCGCCAATCCTATGTTTGGGTAGCTAAGGTAGCTCCACCATAGATCGAAGAATGTTCCATAAATTTTTACTAGATGGCAGTGCCATTGGATAACTTCCACCATAATGGAGTTTGAAATTCTAGCAGAAGATGAGAGTTTACATGATGTGGGACAAGGCATTGAAAAGAAATTAGGAAGAAAAAGAGAGACAAGAAGCTAAGAAGAGATATAAGTAAAGAGAGAAAATCCAAGAAGCCAAAGAGAAAAGAGAGAAGAAGCTCGGACAGAGAGAAGAAGCCACTAGGAAGGAGAGAGAAGTGGGGGGAAACAATAATCACTTTTCTAAAAAATTTAAATCATTCTAAATCTATCTCCAATAGAGGACAAAAGCTCCTTAGATATACTAATACATCCTAATATAATTAGGACTTCTAATTAAGATAAAATATTTTTTTTTATAGGTAATCAAAATAAATATGAAAGCCAATTTTAAAAACTTCATACAACGTAGATAAAGTTGACGTTGAGAATCTTCCCCTAATTAAAATAAAATATAAAACTCAAAGAGATAAACTTCTGAGACAATAAAATTTCAAATAACTCCTATACAGATAAATTTTCAAATAAAACAAACTCCTAGACTCCTACGATTAATAGACTCCTAAACCCTAAGGCAATGCCACTTTGAATTACAAAAACAACCCTTACAAAAGAAATTAGAATGATTTTTTTTTTTTAATTTGTCCTGTATCCTTTCATCATCGTCAGTTGACTATAAAGACCCAACACATATTTGCTCTCACTGGCCTGGTGAGGATGAAACTCTTTCCTCACAAAAGCAAAAGTGGAATGCATCAAAGCAGATTAATAAAAGTTCAACATGCAGATGCATATGGTCTTTTCCTGTCACGTTGAAGTTCTCACTCCCTTGCCCACCGGTCCTCAGCTCATGATGAGAAAGTTGGCTACACTAATTCTACAAAGAATGAATGATTCTGCAAAGAATCCTATGTTGAGAGGCCATATCCACTCAGACCATTAAGTATGAGACTTAAAAGACCTATTGTTAGGGTAACTAAGACAGCACCAAATCCAAATGTAGCGCTCTAGCAACCACCTTCGGTCACTGGAACAACTATTTCAATGGATACATTTATTGTTGGTCTCATTATGTTTTTCATTTAAACTTATTTTTAAAGGTAAAATGAGAAACATGGAGCTGTGAACAACACGCAGTCACTGATCATATCACAAGATAGAACATTAAAAAATTACCTTCTTATGTAAAAGTTTCTTCCAGTTGAAGTCAATTTTCTCAGTCAGTTCCCACCCGAAATTCCGAGCATCCTACAAAATTTCAAAAGAGTCCATTAGTCGTGAATAAAAAAAAATCCATAAAAGAGAACTCACTACACGCTAAACAAGGGACAGCTTTTTTGTAAGTACAAAGCACAAGGAACAACAATATGCCAAACACAGTTTATTCACCAACAGACTTTTTTGAGAAGCTTGAAGACATTCTGTTACTTGATAAATCCACAAATTAGTTTTTTATTACCCAGTACAATTCTAGAGGTTAAGTGCTTGCATGTTTTTTATAACTATTCAAGAAAACATTGAACTTGAGCGAGGTCAATGGAAAACATGATAAACAAGCAATCTAGATGCAGTGAGATGATAGCAAAGAAGACCCCAACAGAGGAAAAAAAAACACACAAAGCTTCTTCTTCTTCTTCATTTTAAGTTTGGCAACTTAAAAGGGGTAAGGGACCAAAGAAAATATAATCCTAACAGAGTTATTACTTATACATTCTCAAAATACTTCATGTACTATTGATATTGGATAATATTCTCACCTCAAGTTCACCACCATAAGTAGCTGCATACACCAAAATCTTTTTGGGAACACAACCACGAATGACGCACCTAGAAAACCAAAAGAAGAGAAACATCATTATACATGAGCAATGTTACTTCAGGAGTGCCGTTTTCAGTTAGAGTCGATAATCGAACATGAAAAATGAAAGTTCCAGAATCAACTAATTATATATATATATATAGATGATATGAAACTCATATCCAGACACAAAGTACAAGATATTACATTTCAGCAACAGATCTAATGATCTTACAAGAGCAAATTTATTCATGCTTAAGTATACTTAATAATCTTTTTTTATAAGCATGGTTCAGTATAATTATGTTAATGTGCCAAATTAAAAGGAAGCTGAAACTAATTAGCCTATAGAAGGTATTCTCAAATAACACAAAAGAAATGCCTTATTCAGTAAACCGATTATTTATAAATCATTGGAACATATCAATCATAAATTGTCACTTAAATTATTGATTGCATAACATCAACATCTTTGTAAGATATCTGCAGCTTCTTACATATAAGTACTCGAATTTATTCTCCTCAATGTATACCACATTTGTAATCAAAATGAACATCCAAATCAACAAACTCCACCAGCAAACATTCAACTCAAATTGATCACTAGCATAAGGAAGAAGATACGCCAACAGTTCATGATTACTGAGAAACAAATATCACATGATATTCCATAAAAAATGGAAACTAAAACAGAGACAGCAGCAAAAAATTGCAATATTCTGGCCATTCAAAATAAAAATAAAAAATCATTGTTAAATTTGTAGTATCTAGACATTTGCTAGTCGACAAGTGAAAAGAGCAAATGTCTAAATGACGACATTTTTTGTTAAAAGAGAGATAGCTATCTCGAGTTTAATAGGTTATGACAAGTGAAATTTAGAAAATGTCTAGAGCAACCAGTGAAAAGAGCACCAAAGTTAAGAATTGTAATGACTCACGTTCCGCCAATTCCTCCAATAACCTCTGAGCTGATTGGATGAAATGGAAGCTCACAAATCCCAACCTTGCAACAATTAGAAAGTAACTAGTCGTCATTTAGCTATCAAATGCTTTCTTGAGAAAAGAGAACGAAATAACAATCAAGGGGAGAGAGGATGGTAAGACTAAAATTATTTTAACGATAACTCAAAATAATCAGATGCATTAAAAAGGAAAAAAAAAAAAAAATCTCTCATGGACCAAGCATGTTAAGGTCATCTTTGGATGCTTAGAGTATCTCAAAATTTTGTGAATAATTGATAAATGGTTTGAGTGAAGATGTTTTATTGGGTTATGGGAAATGAGAGAATATTATTTAAATAAAAATATTATAAAATTAAAAAATTGTTTGAATATTATTTTTTAATATTATTTTTGTTTTAAAATATATAAAAGTTGTATTGATTTTTGTGTTTAAATAATAAATAGGTAATTGATTAGATAAAAATATTAAAATTTTGAAATCGAAAAATGTTTTGTATTTTAGTGATGTTTAGGAATGAAATTATGAGAAATTTTGAGAATTCTCATGTTTGCCAAACATCCCTAAGTCTGCAATAAAATCAATGAAAACCACGCTGTCAAAAAAACCACATAATAAGACAAATTGGTAAAGGTTATCTTCTTCTTCCATATGAAATAATCATAATTATGAATCACTTCCAGTTCCATGTCCTGGGGCCAACAAATTACAATACCTTGGCTCCATAATTAGCAGAAAATCTAGCCGCACGAACACCGCCACTTCCAGCTCCAATGACAAACAAATCAAAGTCGTAGTGGCCTTCCTCCGCATTAGGCTGGCTCAGCTCGCCATCAATAAGCATCTTTCTCGCCATGGTTATATAACAAGTCGAACTGGGTCTACAGAGATCATAAGATCAATATTTAGTTAGCACGTAATACAAAAAGGTATAACACACTGTTTAGCTGCCGAAAAACTGATCAGCGGAGCAAAGAAGGGAAAAATTTTAATCTGACGCATTTCGTTCACCGCAACTAGACGAAACCAGTTGCACGAATCTAAATTCAGTCGTCCTTCCAGGTTTCAAAATTAACCAAAAAACAAAATATGAAATGAAACTGTAATCCCACGCATTTTCCAACAGCTTACTACGAACCAAACAGATCATTTCCAAAAAAAAAAACAGAGAAAACGAAAAACAAAGACAGCTAGATATAATCTGCATAGAACAAATAACAAAATCAACGTTCAAGTTCTTTCACCGCTACAAAAGCGAAACGAAGAAAACTCCATGCGTGCTCGAACGTACACTGTTGGATTGCCGGAAGAATAAAATGAGAGTGTAAACGAAAATCAAAGCACATATGAACCGAGAGGAACGTTTTTACGAAGAAAAAGTCGAAAAGAGCTCAAAATTAACCTTGAGAGTGTGAAGTAGAGGTTGGAAAGCAACGGTAGCAGATCTTAGGGCTTTATATCAACGGAGCATATATACTATATAGCATGAATATACAATAAATAAATAAATAAATAAATAAAAGGTGGGGTTGAAAGGAGGGTGAGAATGCCAAGTGACGTACGGGTCTTTTGCTCTTTCCCCCTCCTTTTTTTTTATTTTTTGTTAGTTAGTTAGAGCGATGAACTTTAGTTTTAGCAGCAGATTCTTTCAAATAGCTATTGATATTCGAATCTTTAAGGATTTAATATATTTTAGTGCATACGAGTTATGCTACAAACAGTTATTTTTATATATTTTTAGTGTATTTTATTGAAGTGATTAGTCAGAAAAATTATTTTTTATAAAAATAAAATGACGATGTCAATTACATTAATCGAGTTTATAAAAAATACGTAAAAATAACTGTACATAAAGTTTTTACATATTTATCTCTTTTATAATTAATTTATAAATTTTAATTTTAATTGATTGCATTTCATAAAATAACAATAATTATATCAATTTTTTGTTAAAAATACTCTCAATTTATAATAAAGTTATTTGTTGTGTTTTTATTATTCTTTTTATAATAAAAATAAATAAATATTTTAGAATATATTTCATGTATCTATCATGTAAATATATATCTCTTAATTTATTCCATTTAAGAAGTATTAGCTCTACAAAAATATTTTATAAAAATAAGTTTGAGTCAACCTAACTCAAAATGATATGTCAATTCTGCTTTACATGAAAAACGTTTTATAATCTTATGTGCTATATAAAATATAAATATTTATAAAATTAAGTATTTTTAATGTTATTTTAAATCTAAAAGTTTTAAAAGAAAAAAAATACTAAAGGTGGAAAGCTTTACCCTGTATTTCCCTGTTTTGCCGTTTAGGTGATGATTGCAGAATATTTTAAATGGAGACGTACGGCACAGCTACCAAAAGGTCCACGAAGGAGGGAAAGGTGTTTTGAGGTAAGAATTAATTTAAAAATATATATTTTATTTCGTTTCATTGATTATTATAATTTTTTTAAATTTTTATTAAAAATATAATAAATAATTTAATTTTTTTAAATTTTAAATTAATAATAATATTAAAAAATAATATTTTAATAATATTTTATTTTATTTTAAATTTTCATCTCAATTCTTTTTAACTTTTAGAGTAATGATGCACAACTTTTTTACAATATATAGAGATATAATATTTACAATTCTATAATATAAGAATTTTTTATACTTTCTTTAAAAAATATATATATAAATTTAAAAGTCAATTTTTTTAAAGAAATTGTATAAGACTTACAAGGTTTATGATTATCTCTAACATTATTCTATATAATTATACTTTAAAATGTATCAACGTTAAAAAAATATTATTTTCTAAATTATTTTATAAAAATATTAATAATTTAAAATATAGTTAAAAGATTATATAAATGATTGTAAAAAGAAGTTGTACATGTGTCCACGTTTTCCGAACTTTTAAGACCATCTCTCAAAACAAAACTTTTAATACCAAGGAGTCAACAATGTGGACCGAATCAATCATTGGGGCGCAGCCCCTCCACGTGTACACTCCTGATCTTTATTATTTTATTAGAGCTAATAAATTTACACTTAAAAGTGTTTATAACCTTTTATGATTCAATCAAATATGCTGAATTTATTTTATAATAAAAAAATTAAAATATATTAAATCACATCAATGAATTTTTTTTTTTTACAAGATTATGCTTATTTGGAAAAAAGTTTTCATCTTAAAATTATCATCTTATCTCATTGTATTTCCTTCCTAAACATCATTCAAACATAAATACTTTCTCTCACGTACTGTGAAACAATTAGAAATTTCATAACGTTTTTCATGAGTGTTATTGTTGAAGCCTCTTAATTATGATATGATGATGATGATATCATTGATATGGACATCATGATAGGTAGATCATCATTTTCTCTTTGCATTGGTACTTCTCATTTTAGTCTATTTTTCTTCGGCCTTGTCATGACCTGTTTAATTATTAGCAAGAACAGTTCTTGTTAAGTTGAAAAATCTGAAATTTGTTTCATGTAATGTTCATTAGGTGAAGCGACAGTTTAACTAGTTCTACAAAGTATTATCAGAATTTGAGAAGATTCTCGACATGTGATTAAGAGTTTTGCTACTTATCATTCTCACACACCACACATCACATTTTATTATTATTATTATTATTTTATTCTTCTTAAATTAATTGAATTCTTCTACTCATAATTTATATATCACAAATTTGATAAGAGAAAAAAAATAAAAATAAAAAATGTTATGTGTGATGTGTAGGGATTATAAATATAATTTTTCTAAAAACAAAGAGCAAAAATTCAAAAGAATGAAAAGCATAGCAATTTGCACACGACAAGGAAACAACAGCACTAAGATTTGACACGTACGTATATGTTCTATTTGATTGTGGGACCTTTGAGAAAGAATTTATATCCCGCCAAGTCTTATTTTCTATTAATTTTTAAATTTTTATTTAAAAAAATAAGAGACGATCTATGAGTAATAAAAAAATAATATAATTTATATAATAGGATGAAAATAGAATATAAATGTCGTTTTCTTATTATAATTATTAATTCTAAGGAATTGTCAACTTTGGGGAGCCAACCCGGGAGAAAGAGTGAAAACACCATATTGTGAATGGGAAATGTACTCGTGCGTTTTTCTGGCCACATTCATGGCAAACAAATCTCATAACCGAGAAAGAAAAAAAAAAGTACTTTATTTTAGAATACGATAAGTTGATAACCCTACCTATTTGGCTTTCACAAAGCAAACAACAATATGGTTCCTGTGAGCTCTTTGACATGAATTAAAGGTCCAACTTACCAAAATTAACTTAATTTTTTTCTTCTCTTTTTTTTTCTTGACAAATAAATCAATAGATAAAAATTATATAACATAGTAAAATCAAAATGAAGTGAGCTCTTTAATATGAATTATCTAACTAATGCATTAATAAAATCATTGATTATAATTATATTAATAATTTTTTTTATAACAAAAGAAAACATTTATTCATCAAGCAAAGCATTACATAAGCATATCAATCTAAAGAGCGGTGCTACTCTACCGCCTGAGTAGCACCGCTTAGTGTTACCGTTTGTTGTATTATCAACCTTTTTTTTTTTCATTTTTCTATTCATATTTTTTAATGTATTTAAATAGTTTTTAAATATATATATACCAATACACTTAAAATCACTTCATCCATCATTAAGTTAAAAAAAAAAAACAATTTCATTGAGCGGTCAAATGGAGCGATAACTTTTAGAAGGCATAGTAGTATTTTCCCAATCCAAATAGCATTTGCAATACATTCTGGAATCAAATCTCACAAAGTTGTTAAATCATCTAAATTACAAGCAAACCCTGCCGAAAGAGTGTGCCGCACCAATTGTTGTCCTGCCTTTGTGATGAACAGACCAACTTGGCCAGCGCTGCAATATACTCATGATTTCATGAAAAATATTGCTCCAAATAGACAATGAAGGACCCTCTATATTCAACTCTTGCACCACAAGAAGGGAATCACTCTCTATGTGCATGAATTATGATAGTTAATGCATAATGACCTATCTTAAAATTCTAATATTTTATTCATGGTTAATGAATAACTGTCATGGTCCATGAATACTTCAAATTGACAACTTAATTATCTTTAAAAAATTGTACTTAAATATTTTAATTAGATGTAGATATTAGAGTATGTATAATTGTATATAATATTATGATTTATCATATAATATATTAGTTAATTGTTAATTTAGTTCATTTTTAATAATATATTAGTTAATAGTATATTTAATATTTATATGGTCAATGGTCATAGGTTAAATGAGAATTACATAATTAAATTATAAAACTACTATATAAAATACTATATAAAAAATATATTTAGTTTGGTCGGTTGTTCTAGTCCAGAGTGAAAAAACCTATCCCGAGACCATATCGAAATTCCAAAATTTGAAATTTTCGGCACCAAAACCAACTGGAAAGGTTATCGGTCTGGTACTTAAGATTTTTTTGGGTCCAAATTGATAACTTACACCCCTACATGTGCATACACATCTTAGAACTAACAACTCATGCTCTAATATCGAGTTCAGATTATGTCATTTATACCTAAACTCAACTTATTTAATTAAATAAATCAGATTCCTAGACTCTAACTTGTTAATTAAATTGATTGCGAATAGTCTTTTGATCTCGAAAAATTGGTCGAAAAAGACCATTTTTATTGTAGTGATTATATATTGAGTTAGTGTTAGATTTGTTTGTCATGACTACAATTATTCTTGTATTCGAATCGCATATGAGCCAATCCTAATTCTATCCATTTAATTAAGCAAGTAAGAATCCTTGACCCTAATCCATTAATTTTATGTAGAATTCACAGGTCGTGTCAAAAATTACAAATCTTTGATCTACCCACATCGTGATTCCTCTTCTTCTCCCTCCCCCTTTTTAGTACTTTCCAATTTTCATCTCCGTCTTGTTGCAATTCTTCTTCATCCCCCACGTGTGCCCATTTCCTAGTGAGTTTGGGAGTTTGGTTTTGATCATGGACTTAGGGTTGTGGTTTCTATAAAAACTCTTTTTCAAATCAATGAAACCACATGACAAGGGGGTAAGTGTAGAAGCAAATAGATAAATGAGTGGATGCTCATCAACAAGTTGCTCAAATCTCAAACTTTCTATCGAAATAGATGTGACTAAGGATATCACGAACTTATTCGATGGTAAAATAAAATAATAGTTTATTTTTTATATCCCAATGATAAATCGGTGACTTACATTAGTATGTATATCCTTTTGACATAGGGATCTTTTTTTTTTTTTTTAGAAGAAGAATAATATTTATTCATCTTATTACATCAAGTGATGGATACAAAGAGGGACTCCCTCCAAAATAATGCTCTCCTCAGAAAGTTTAAGTGTATCCTTAGCCATACAATGAGCTAAATTATTGAAGATTCTACGAACAAAAACGACTTTCCATCGCTGCAACTCGTGAAGCATAACTTGAATGTCTCGGACAATGATGTCTACTGAACTCTAGCTTTCATTCACACCATTGATTTCATTAATAACATTATGAGCATCTCCCTCAATGATCACATTTTCTAGCCTCAATTGATCACATAGAATCACTGCTTTTAGAGCAACAACGTCCTCAGCCATTTTTGCCTTTGGGAATAATTCTCTATTTGACTGCAAAGATGCCACCACCTTCCCTACATGATCTCTAATAATAACTCCTATCCCCACTCTACAGTTTATGTGATCAATTGTAAAATTCTTAAAGTTATACTTATCGACTCGCTATTAGTTAGTAAAATATGTTTTCTCATCACTCTTGAACCTAAAGTTCTTCGAAAGTTAAATCAATCATAACATAGGTAAATCTCAAATTAGTGCAAAATTAATGAGAATTTATAGAATAAAAGAAAATTGTAAAGTAAATAAAAGTTCTCAAAAAGAAAAAGGTTGCTTGATCTCAAAAAGTGGAACAAAATGTGAAAAAAAAATCTCTTCAAGTTCTTGCTCAAATTTGAGGCCTCAATTATGAGATAGATAGATAGATATAATGTAGATCTTGCTACATTTATAGTTATTCGTGTGAATTTATTCAACAACATTAAATAAAGACTCAATAAATATTGTAGGATTAACTTTGTGGGTCTATCTCTCAATCATTTTAGGGGATCCTGCTCCTCAAAATGTTAGTTCCATTTGTATACTAAAAATGTTAGATTTATTCTAATTTGATATTCATATATTTGGATTGGAGTATACGATTGGACTGAATTGCTTTGGCATAATCTTACGGATTCAGATTTTTTAAAGTTTTTGACCGAACTCTAGGGTCTAGAGTAAGAGAGATAGGCACATAAAATAGACCATGCAATATTTATAACTACCCTAGTCAAATTCTCGAGCAATATAGATGTTGAAAAATTAAGAAAATATATGATAAGAACACAAAAGCAAAAAAATTTTAGACTTGACTGTAACGACGATTTCTTTAGAAGATACTGTCCCATTTCTTTGTGCTAGAACAAGAGTACAATAAAGTCGGCCTTTCAAATTCAAAACTGATGGGTTGATGTAGATATTAAATCCCTTTCTTTAATATCAAGAGAACAATTCTATGGTAAGAAGGATTCAATATAAACATCTTGTCTATTTCATAATTTCTCAATATGGGATATTTCACATTTCACCTACAATATTTCAAGATCTTCGTGATTTTGGATTACCATAAATATAGTCGACTCTCCATCAATGCATAAGATTTTATTTAAACATATAAGGAAAATGAAATACTACATTATTACATTATTATTTAAAATACCCAAAATAATTTTATTATTTTAAAAAAAATCTAACAATTAAATGTTCAATAAATAAATACTATGGAACCCACTTTTTATATCCATCTCTCTCATATTTTAAGCCATATAGTAGTTTAGGGCATGCTGTCGAGTAGGGTTAATTGAACAAAGCCTACAGCATGGGAAGTCTCATTTTTTTTTTTTTTAATAAATTTGAGACGGAGTCACTATTGGACATGTGGCCTCTGCTTTTCTTAAAAAAAAAAAAAATCCCATTTTGAAATAAAAAAATATCTAGGTTATAAGAACTTGAGATAAATGTTCAATTGCAATAATAGTTATTATTAGGGGAAAATATACAGTGCCTTTTCAAACTATCACAGGATTTTCAATCACTCCCCATGTTATCTTTTTTTCTTTCTTTTTCTTTGAGTAAGATAAATACTAACATTAAACTTAAAAGGAGTACAAACAATAGGGAGGGAGACCCTGATAAACAACCCAAATATGTTTAATACCAAGCAAAAAGAATAAGAACTAAAAAAAAAAAATGAGAAATGGTTACGTAAGCACAACTCATGTTACTTGGCACAAAGATAAGAAAATGGCACTGTTTTGGTGACTTTTAACCCAATTCAGTATAGGATTGTTGTGAAACCCACTTTGTAAGGTCCCATGCAGTTGAGGCAGATGTTGTTGAACACCAAACTTGTTAGAAAAAAGAGAGAAGCAGGACAAAAGGTTGTTGGAGTGCGGAGGAGCTTGGTTGGTAGTAATAAAAGGTGTTTGACCAGAGTGGTTGGTGAAGCAGGACGTTGGTAATCTCCTAGGGGCCGTGCAGGGCCGTGCAGGCAGTTTTCATTGGTGGCTTGGTGCTTATCTAAGTTACAAAGTCCATGAGCAGCTATGCAGAACATTGAAAAAAGACAAAGAAATAAATGGTTAAAAGGAGAAACGGGGATGATGGTGATGGGGAAGATTAAGCCAAGGATTCGGGTACGGGTACCTGGCCGCCCTACCCAGGCTTGGTGCGGGCGGACGGGCAAATGCCTGCCCATGGGAAATGTCGAGGGCGGGGTGCTAAGATGGATCTTGGGCCTACCTGAGTTTTACCAGTCCGCCTGGCCCAATATATATTAAAAAATAAATTTTGCAATGAAACAATGTGGTTCTAAGGATCTCAAAACGGTTTCGGTTGATTAAAAAGGTTTAGTGAGGACCCAATTCCCCTTCTTTCTCAACCCTCTCTAACTAAGACCCTTTCTCTTCCCCACTCTCAACTCTCTCACTCACCGTCACCACAATTAGATGTTGTCGCTGCCATCACCTAAACCATTTTTCTCTCCATCTCACCTTGGAGTTGTAAGTATCTCAAATTCAAAACCCCAAGTTCTTTAAAACCCCGAAATCCGTTTCTTTTATTTTTTACAATGCATGATGAGATTGTTTCAATGGAGAATGAAGTTTTATTTTGGAAATTGAAGATATGAGTATAGAAAAGAAGATTCCATAAGAATAGAGAGAGAGAGAGAGGTGGGGTGGGTGGGGTTAGAGCTAAAATAAAAATCCGGCAAATCAACCAACCAAACCGAATGGTTTGGTCCGGTTCAATACTGGTTTGGTCAACTTTGATTTTTGGGAACTAAAACTGATTAAAAATTAGTTCGGTCCCGGTTTTTATGATTTAAAAACCGAATTAGGCAGAACTGATGCGAAATAAATATTTTAATTGGTTTATATTATATGTATTATACATGTTATAAAACTAATATAACATAAAATTTAATCATATTATTTATGCTTCCTTGATATAAACTTATCCTTAAACATGAATTTTAATATTAAGTTATTAACATGCTATTATTCATCCTTACATATTAAGTTACGTACATACTTATATATATATAATATGGTATAAGTATATAATATATTTTTTGATAAGTACATTTTTACACATTTTGAAGTAGAGGTGGGCAGCGGGGGTTCCCGTCCTACCCCCGCACCAATAGGACATATATTTATAAAAGTTGGTCTAAGAGGTCAATGCAATACAATTCTAACAAATTTAATAAGTATGTTATTAGTTTTTAAATTATGGTTATATTTACAAATTTAAATTATGTGATAATTTGGGTCCATTTATTTTTTTAGATCCAGAAATAATTTTTAGACTCAATAGACCATGGATACCATTAGATTGGGTGGGGGCAGGGATGAGGTGTTCGACCCCACCCCTCGACACCGAGGTGGGGTGCGGGGGTGCAAACTACAAACCCTACCCCCTACCATGTATGGGGCTTCGGGCCTGTACCTCGCCCCCGACCATGCGGGTAGCACCTATATTTTGAAGTGACTTACATACTAAGTTAGATATTAAGTTAAATACTACATTTTTTTAAAAATTCTTTTGATAAGTAACATTTATGTATATATATCATAGTGACTTAATACATATGAGATAATATTTATCACGCCTATCTATCATATTATGTATACAACACATATTAGTATATTATATAACACTTATTAGATGATGTATTCTTTGGTTAATTGATTATATCATTATATGCATAGTGTTTTGAGCTGAAAATAATATTTTGGACTAAAGAAATTATTCATTTGTGTCATAAAAACCAAATATCCCAACAAAAAAATAAAAAACTGAATCACAACAATAAAACCGAATCGAATTGAAAAAATTCGAAAAAAATGAAAGTTATTTCCTGGATGAATTAATCGATTATGATTTTTAGAATTCCAAAATTGATTTAGATCAATTCGGTTCAATAGTATATCTAAAACTGAATTGAAGTGA
Source organism: Pterocarya stenoptera (assembly GCA_003123785.1). Lineage (NCBI taxonomy): Eukaryota > Viridiplantae > Streptophyta > Magnoliopsida > Fagales > Juglandaceae > Pterocarya > Pterocarya stenoptera. Next base: position 69,123 of record QEOT01007705.1, on the reverse strand, counting down.
GCCGATTACAATCCTAGATGGGGTTGCTTTGCCCCTTCCCAATGAGGTTCTTTTTAGGTTGCGTTTGGGCAGTAAGATATTCTTAAGTGTTCTGTAAATAATAGTTAAAAAGTAATAAAAAATAATAATAAAATATTAAATAGTTAATAATAGTTAATAGAAATAATAAATAATAATAAAATATTCTAAAAATACCTGAAGAATTTTCAATAACCAAAAGTAGGCCTTATTTCTAAGGAGGAATAAAAATATAAAGTGTATTTTTCAGAAAAGACTGAAAGTAACGAGAATCATTTCATACAGGATCAAGTCCAACCCAATATTTAGTCAGCTTGGACCATGAGGAATGTGGCCTTGATCATATGGTGTCTTTGGGAGCCCATGCCACTCCCCAGAAAGCTTCGGGACAACTTTTTCTCGGGAACTCTTCTATTTTTGTTTGCTTTTGCCTTTCTTTCTATTATCATTTGTCATTTTGTTGTTGTTCCACTTTGAATGCTTTTTGCCATAACTTCAAAAAACAAAAGGTAAAGGACCTACTCCAATTGGACGTATTGTTTTGGAAGTATAGATAGGTAAATTCCAAAAAATGATATGAGACTCGTGAGGACCACCTTAAAGGGAAAAAAATATCTCTATTAAAATAGACAGACCTAAGATTTATTACTGTTTTGTTAAGTAATAATAAAATATAATTTAAATAATTATATATAACTCTTCTAAAAAACTTATTATAACTTATTAAAATAATATGATTAAAATGTTATTCAAATAAGAGGAAATCTAGATATCCCTCGGCAGGATTGCAGACAATCTGGGCAGAAGTACATAAAAGGGAGTTGTTTACCCACAACCAAGGTCAGCTACTTGGGTTACCTGACCTGGGCAGAAGTAAATAAGGTTTTTTCTTATTTGCTGTAATCTTTAGGTCTGTTTTAGATACTAAGAGCCTCTCATCTCATCCCATCTTATTTTATTTCAATATTTAAATACAAATAATTTTCAACTTTAAGTTTACAATTTTTTCATTTAATTCATATTTAATAATTACAACTTTCTTAAATTTCTAAACAAAATACAAAAATAATTCAATTTTTTCAAATCTCAAAATAAAAATAATATTAAAAAATTAGATTCTAACAATATTTTAAGTTTATGTATTTGTATTCAACTTTTTCTCTCATTTTTCAAAACTCATAAAACATCTCAATTCAAATCATTTCACTACTATTTACAGATCATCTCAACTCATCTCACTATCCAAATGAGATCGATCTTGTTATTGTAATAAGGTTAGTCTTAAATAAAAAGAACTATGTACTAGATATATTAAAAAAGAATTGTGTAAGCATAATATTTGACTGCAAGTTTTTTTGCACTACTTAAATCCATAGTCCATTTAAAGAAATTTCTTTTTACTTATTTTCTTCATGGTTCCCTATGGACTCTTAGCATAATTTTTTCAATGCTTTTCTTTTCTGGCAAGCCTATTGCCGCTCGGTACTTTCCAACCTTCATCATTGCTCGTAATAAATTCAAATTTCATAATCACGTTTGCACAGTTTAGATCATCTGATCTGTGAAAGACTCGACCTCATTTGACGTCCCATGCTCCGCCATGACCCATCACAATGTTTGGCCCTCAACACCACAGTTAGCTACCAATATTTTCTTTTCTTTTCTTTTTTACAATTTTTGCAACATATCTTGATAGAACAGACATCATCGAGTTGAACGAGACAAAGATCACCACCAACCAATGACACACAACTACAATATGTGGGCTCAACATATGGAGATTTTTCTACGAGGATGTCAATTGTAGGGTTATGTGTCTAGCAAAATCGCTCTGCCTAAGCCTAAAGATGGTGAGACAAGATGATCGTGCTTCACGTCTTGAAGATTGGAATAGTATGCGTTGTAAGATACTTTCCTAGTTTATCAACACTTCAATTTCTTCTACTTATAGTCTACTTCCCAAGCTTGGGAACACAAAAGTTGCTTGGATTTTTCTAGAACGTCGATACAATTGCACTCATGATCATTTTTTGGAGTTCTAACTTGAGACCAAACTTTATCAAATGCGTCAAGAATCAGATCAACTTATTTTTTTTTATTTTTATTCTCAAGTAAATAATACTTGGGGACAACTTGATGCAGCATACCCTTAATTGAAGTGCCCTTAAGACATAGAATTGTTTGCGACATATCATGATCGTAAAAAATTTACGCATTTCATGATGGCACTTCATAAGGAGTCTGAGCCAACTTGGGCTTCCCTTTTGCATTGCACACTTCTCCCAACTCTAGAGGCTGCTGTTTCTGAGCTCATCTCTAAAGAAAACTAGCATTCCACCATGAAAATGCAATTTTTGGATATTGTTTTTGCAAGTGCTTTTACAAGTGCTCCCAAACCTTCCTCTAGTCGCTCACCTACACAATTCCCTTCAATTAGTTTCCTACAAGTACTAAAGGACTGGTTACTCCATCAATGAATACCACAAGTTACAATACCAAAAACAACAGGCGTCCACTCAACAGGTTGCTGTGGTTGCTGCATCTGCTTCGTCTGCATCTGAATCTACTCTTGAGACTCCATCTCACCCTCCTACTCTCACTGTAACTAATGTTGAGGTACTAATTCACCAAGTTTTTTCTCAATCCACTACTCTGTTGTCTATCACCTCAAGTAAATCTTTGTGGTTCATCGACTTTGTATGTTGTAACCATATAATGTCTAACCCTACCTTGTTTTCGTACAAAACTGTCATTTCTCCTAATCTTGTCATTTGTGCTACTAATGGTTCTCACATGTCTGACACTCACATTAGATCTAGCTCATCCTTTTCCTTATCTGTTGATGATGCAGACTTAGAACATTCTCAATAGCTTATGCATTATACAATAAATGTAAATTATTTGAAGAATTATTCAAAAGAGGAGTTCCATCCGATTGTGTAAAAGTAAATCTAAAATACAATTTGCTAGAGTAACCCGCTACATGTAGCGGGTATTGTTCATCCAATAAACTTTTATTACTATTTATATTTCATTTACTCTCTCATTTGCTTTTACTTTGATTTTCACCATGTAAGCAAATTCTTTTTGTTGTTCATTGTTTAAAACACCTCTATTTCATTTTCTTCTAAAAAATATCTCCAAGATATTTTTTATCCAATTTTTTCATATTTTAATTTTACTTTTAATTTTTATTTGGCTTATATATTTTTATTTTATGTGTATAGGACTGAATTATATTACATTGTATATAAAAATATATTGCAAATATAAAAAAATACATATAGATTTTACAAATTCATTGATAGAAAGGAAATATTTAAAAAGAATAAAAAAAGATTATAAATGATATAAAAAAAAAAAAGATAAGCAAATGTATAATATATTGTAAAAGTCAGAATGTAAAATAGAAAATGTGAGGTTTGGTGATGTATTTTAATGGATAAGATAAAGGAACCATTGTGAATGCTTTTAGGTTCGAACTTATACCTAAATCTTCTTTCCATCTGTCAGATTTGTGAATTAGGCCTGAGACTAATTTTTGACAATGTTGGTTTTGTTGTGCAAGATCATCAGATGGGTCAGCCTCTTGGGACTAGCCGTAAAGTTGGACTTCTTTTCAAGCTTACGACTATGCAAATCCCAGCTCACATACAGACTTATCTTATTGCTTCCGCTACTTCCTCTAGCTTATGACATTCCTGCTTCGGTCATGCCTCCTTACAACGTGTTTAACTTTTAACCTCTCAAGATCATTTAGGGTTTGTTGATTTCAAGTTTTTTTATTGTCTCTTGTCATCTTGGAAAACAAACAAATATTTCATTTAATAATAGTGATTTAACTTCTTCTGTACCTTTTGATCTAATTCATTATGATATTTGGGGTCCTTCCCCCATTCGTACTGAGGTAGAGTATCGTCATTTCTTTATCTTTGTAGATGATTATTCTCATTATAGTTAAATATATCTTTTGTAGCATCAATTTGAACCAGCAAATATTTATCAAACATTAAATTATCCAAACTTAGTTTTGTTGTTCCATCAAAATATTTGATTCAGAGAATGCCATGGAGTATAATGACGAATATTTTCTTGACTATTTATCTTAACATGGGACCATTTCTCAACGCTCGTCCCTATACTTCTCAACAGAATAGACGTATCAATAGAAAACATAGACACATCTTAGACACGGTACGTACTCTTCTTATCTTTGCCTCTATTCTTGAACAATTGTTGGGTGAAGCTGCTCTCACTATTGTATAAACTATAAATCAGGTTCCCTCCTAAACTCTTCACAACAAAACAACTTTTGAGTTTCTTTATGGTAAAATCCTTGATTACTCTTTACTCCATGTGTTTGGGTGTGCTTGTTTTGTCAATTTGCCTACATATTAATGCACCAAACTAGAACCACGTTCTCAATTATGCTACTTTCTTGGTTATGACATTTCACAAAAGAGTTATCGTTGTTATAATCCCATCACTAGACGTCATTGTGCTTCTCATCATGTGACATGCTTGGAACATAGAATGTTTACCAGTCTTTCTCGCTTCTCTTCCTCACATTTGCAGTATTCTCCTATTTTTACTAATATTTTTATTGATTCAGTCCCTGACGTTATTGTAAAGCCGTCCAACTTCTCAGATAGTCTCTCTACGTCCCCTCTTCTGTTAGATCCAACAAAAGTTTCACTATGAGGAAACTTTTGAACCTATAGCACGACTTACTTCTGTTAGATCTTTACTTACAATTGATGTCGTTTGTCAATAGCAATTATTTTAGATGGATATAAAGATGCCTTTTTGAATTGTGATCTTGTTGAAGAAGTATATATGTAACCTCCACCTAGCTATAAGCATCCTCCTTGCAAAGTCTGCCGCCTTCATCATGTTCTTTATGGCCTCAAGCAATATCCTCGTGCATGGTTTGCCGTAATCAATTATGTGGTTGCTCAACAAGTTTTGTTCCCAGCTCATATGACTCCACTATTTCTACAAACCACTGATGCAAGTATTATTATCAATCTTCTATATGTTGACGACATGATTATTACTAGGAATGCCATTTCTTGGATACAAAGTCTTTAAACATTTTTTAGTCGAAATTTTTAGATGAAGGACCTGGGCAAACTCAGCTACTTTATTGGACTTGAAGTCACTTCTGGCACAGATGGTTATTACCTCTCCCAAATCTAAATATAATTCTGATTTGCTTTTTTGGGCTGGTTTGATTGATAGCAAGAATATCAATACTCCTCTTGAGATCAATGTCAAGCTTATTGCCATTGATGGGGAGCCTCAGTTCAAGTTCAAGTTCAAATTCACATCAAATTAAGTTTCAGAATTCAAATCCAAGATAACGTTAAGTCAAGTCTATCTCAAGTTCATGTCAAGTCAAGTCTCAGTTTAAGTCCAGTTCAGTTTAAGCAAGTCAAGTTCAGTTCACGCTTCAGTTTAAGTTATGCCAGTTATGTTATGTTATATGTCAAGTTATGCTATGATTACTTATGACTTTGATTATGCATTCATGCTTTTACTGTCATGCATGCATCATTAACCTGTATAAAAGTTTTTGTTAACTTGCTGAGATTTGTAATCAAATCTCATTGTGGTAGTCCCAACTAGCATTCCCCCCCGAATGGTAGATCATGTTACAGGATTTGAATGAGAGCCGGGAATCAACCAACTGGAAATGGTCGACTAAGTGACGGTGTGACTTCAATGTTAATATAGTAGTTAACTTAAATTACTACTTGTACTATGGAGTTGCATCTCCAGTACTCTTTTGATCATAGCCATTTTGGACTAGCATTAAGATCTCAGCTTTTTAGTATGTCCTATTGTATGAAGTATGTTTTAAGTATTTGGGATACGTTCAGTTTGGTGCATAGTATTACTAAAAAAAGGAAAAATTATCTGTTGCGAATATTGAATAATGCTATATGTATGTTAGGAACATTACATTATATTTGTCATGAATGGGGCATGTAACCTTGTGTTGCATGTCTCGACACTTCAAATGTTCGTCTAATCCCAAGCGAAATTTGGAGGCGTTATATTTTTTATGCTACACTCTATAGGCAGCTGGTCAGTAGTCTTATTTATCTTATTGTCACATGACCAGATATTTCCTATGCGATTCATTTGGTTAGCCAATTTATTAGTGCTCCTCGACTTATCCATTATGCTGATGTTCTTCCTATCTTGCATTACATCAAGGGAACTCTATTTCATAGATTGCATTTTTCATCATACTCATCCCTTGAGTTTCGGGCTTATTCTAATGCTGATTGAGCTGGAGATCCCACTGATCGTCAATCTACCACCGATTATTGCTTTTTACTACGGACTTCTCTTATGTCTTGGTGTAGTAACAAGCAGTCTGTTGTTGTTGGTTCTAGTACAGAATCTAAGTATCGTGCTCTTGCTAACACTACATCTTAGCTTTAATGGTTACACTGGCTTTTGACAGATATGGGTGCCCCTCAAATGACTTGTTCTCCCATTTATTGCTCTCCTATTTATTGTGACAATCGAACTGCTATACAAATTGCTCATAATGATGTTTTATATGAGCGTACCAAACATATTGAGACTGATTGTCACTTCATTAGGCATCATCTTCAGCAAAACACCTTGTTTCTTTGCTCCATCTCTTCTGAAAATCAGCTTACTAACATTTTCACGAAATCTCATCCACCCAATCGACTTCATGATCTTGTTTCCAAACTCAAGTTGGTTGCACCATCTAGAGTTTGAGGGGGATATTGATGTATATTACTTTGATTAAAATACTACCTAAATTATGTTGATGTATATTAGTTTGATTTAGGGGTGAAAAAAAAAAACCGATGGACCGATGAACCAGACAGGACCGAACTGGTGGATTTGGTTTGGTTTGGTCTGGTATCGATTTCATTTTTCTCAAAGGTGGTCAAAATCGGTCTGATTCCCGTTTTCCTTTTTATATTATATAAAATATTTTTTATATGATTTTTTATATTATATATAATTTTTAAATATAATATATATAATTATATATAAAATAATTTTGTATTATATGATAAATTACTACTATATCACTATATATTATAATATACTATAATATATCACTATATTATATATTGTAATATATTACTATAGTCTATAATACAATTATAATATATATTATAATATACTACAATATATTATCACTATATTATTATATACTATAATATACTATATTATATATACTATGTTATAATATACTAGAAAAATTGGACTGGGGCCGGTAAAACTAAAAGTACTGGTTTAGGAGTGTAACACTGTAACCGGTGCGATATCGATTCTTCAAATCTCAAAACCGGTATATACTAGTTCGATTATAAAACATATCCAAAACTGGACCAAATCAGATCGGTTAGACCCCTACTTTGATTAGAATACTTTTTTATTTCACTTGGCATCTTTCTCTATAAATAGGCTCTCTCACTGTACATAAAATTCATTCAAAAAATATAGAAGTCTTTTCCAATTTCAAAGTTTACTTATTTTCTTCCCTTGGTTCTTCAACGAGCTGATCACCAAAACCATGTGACTATCTCCTGCATGCTTGCTAAAAACTGCCTATGAATAGATTCTGATTTCTCTTTTTATGTGAAGAAGGGTCTCAAATCTCAATGCTTGCTTCGGAGATGTGGGCTGGGTGCCTGGCCCATTTCTACTTGTTGATGGGCTGGACAATCTTTGAGTGGATTCTTTCTAACCAAACTTGTGGAGCTTGCAAGTAAAAGGGTCCATCACAAAATACAAACAAAAACAAAAGACGCCATCAAAGAAAGATGAGCAGTGTCATTTGGATAGTGAGTTGAGTTGATATAAGATAATATGAAATAAAATTATTTAAAATAAATTAAATAAAATATTGTTAAAATATTATTTTTTGATATTATTATTATTTTAAAATTTAAAAAAGTTGAATTGTTTATTTTATTTTGTATGAAAATTTAATAAAATTATAATGATGAGATGAAATGAAATGAGTTAAGATCACTTCTCAATCCAAACGGGACTAATTCGGTCCTAAACAAATTTCTCACTCCTTTCTCGAAACCTAATCTCACACATATCCTTAAATTTTTTAAAATTTTTAAATATTTCTAGTATTCAAACATTTTTATCTCTCTGCCAGTCTGTGCGTGATTAAATAGGCTCCTTCGCAGGAATTAGGAATGTGGTGAGGATTCAGTGTGAAAAGTAGTAGGTGGGTTTTGGCTTGTGTACATATGTCTGGTTGTAGGAAGATGGGAAGTCGTTTGTTTTTGTTGATGAGAAGAGAAGAGAAGAGAAGAGAAGAGATGAGTTAAGATTAAAGTTAAAAATTAAATAAAATATTGTTAGAATATATTTTTTTAATATTATTTTTGTTTTGAAATTTGAAAAAGTTGAATTGTTTATTTTATTTTGTATGACAATTTGAAAAAGTTGTAATGATTAAATGAGATGAGATGAATTGAGAGGAGTTGTAAAAACAAACGGGTGAAATCTCTTCTAGAGCCTCCCGGGACCAAGGCAAGTGGAGAGTTATTTTCTAGTGTGAAATCAACAAATCTGATATGGTTCAAACTCAGGACTTCTAATTTGATATAATGTGAAATCACCACTTATTTCAATTTATTGATAGGAATAAGTCAATTTAACAAAATATAAATACATTTTGTGTCTACAATCTATTAACAAAATATAACATAATATAACATATATTTTATAGCATATATATATAAATTATATGTTACTTATATATGTGTAGATGTCAAATAATTTTAGCCCTCATAAAATTATATAGTGTATAAATCGGCATGAAGCAAGAAATATAATTTAGAGCGGGACAGGTATAATCTTAAATAAGCTATGAAATTAAATAATTGTTTTAAAATTTTGATTTATGATTCAATGGTAAAGTAATTCTATATATAAATGCATGCATGTTTTGTATAGTACTATTACTCGTGTCAAAAAAAGATAATTTTACCCAAAACACATGTAAAAATAATTAATTTCAGGTTTTAAATTCGGATGTCAAAACAACAAATAATACTAATTCAAATTAGTACTTGTTCCATAAATAAAAATGATTAATCTCATGAATACATAACTTTAAGAGCGATGTTAAAAATTAATAGCATTATTATGTGTCATCAAACTTGGTTATCAATATACAAAAGAAAAGTCAATCTTAATAAAAGAAACATTTTGCAAAATTGAAGGTTAACTAAATTAAAGGAGTCTTTTTTAATTAACAACCGCATAAAATTCAAGTAAATGCAAATAATAACAAAAAAACACTCATGTTCAAATAAAACTAAGGTTATGATTTTTCCTTCTTTATCATTTATTTTTGAGTTTATGGTCTCCAAAAATATAGAAAATGAATATAGAACTGATTTTCTTCTTCGTAGATTATTTTCTCAATTTATAAAATATTTAAAACATATTAAAAATATATACCGGGTATTAACCCGATTATTTGTATTTGATTTTATTTTAAAAAAATTCGTTTGACATCAAACTTTTGCATTCTGATTAAGTCGCGTCCAAATTCCACCCAGAATATTCTTATTACTTTCTCTTCTCTCTCTCTCTCTCTCTCTTGCTCGCTTATCCATCGCCGTCAGTGACTAGTAGAGGCTGCCGTCCGCTACTCTCGGTATGTTCCTCTCTCTCTCTCTCTCTACTCTTTCTACCTAGGATTTTGTCTACCATCACGTGTTTCAGTGCATGGAGTTGGGTGCATGGCCGACCTCTGAAGCACTCTGGTGTAGGTTGTTTCTTCTCTTTTTTTTTTTTTTTTCCCTTCCTTTGGTTTGATTTGGGTCTATGGTTTGGTTTGGATCTGGGTTGTGTTTGTGTTTGTTCTACGGGAAATTTGTCTTCATCCCGATTGAGGCAAGATTAAGCTAAATAAATCAAAAAGTTCGATTTGCCAAAGGCATATGGCCTGATTAGCATAAACCCTCAGCCTGAGGTCTTGGGTTTGAAAGCCCCCATCCCAAATGTATAAGAAAAAAAAATACTTTTTTTTAAAAAAAAAAAGAGCAAAAAGTTCGACCAAAAAGTTGTATCTTCACTTAGATGATAATAATCACGAGAACCATAGTGTATATTTCTGTTTTTTCCTAGTTGGAAGACACATTCCGAGCATCGTTGATTCTGAAGTACTTAAGAACAAAAGAGGGAAGTTTGGGGATCTTGAAAGGCATACCAACTCAGATACATCAGGTCAACTCAGGCGAGTTTTCCTACCCCGTATCCCATGATTCCCATCCTTCTTCCTCCCTAGCTGTTGGGTTTTATCAGATTTCATGCGCCTGCAATATTTCCACCCCCATTATTTATATAGTCAATCCCTATGGTTCTAGATCTAGTGCATGCATTCTTGAATTTTAGATTTTTTTTGGTTTTTTTTGCGTTGCTTTTATCCTCAGATTCGATATTTCTGGTACAATTTCGAGATTTAGGGTTTCAATTGCTATCTCGTAGCCTACAAAAAAAAAAAAACCTGTTAGATGCACAGTGAAGAACTAGGAGGAGATGTCTGGATGTAAGGGTTATGAATTAGGGATTGTTTAGGATGAATTTATATTATGGCATGAGTTGTAATTAAGTTGTCTTTAGAGTTTTTTATTTGGTTTGTTGAGTCTGGTCGTGGGCTACTAAGCCGCAGGCTGTTTATCAGTCTAGTTATGTAAGACTTGGTCAAGTCTGTTATGGTTATCCGTAGGGTAGTTATGGGCCATGTTAGGCCACGTTGATTATGGGCGGCTATTCCGTTGCATTGAGTCTTCTATTTAAGTCCATTTGAATTCAATAATGAAGTTATCGATTATTTATCCAAATATTGTGTGAGGGAGGTCACTGACACCTCATAGTGTCCAGATTTGTCCTTTAATTATTACAATCCATAATTGTGCACCTAACAATTGGTATCCAGAGCCGCATTCCTATGACATGGCTGAGGGAAAGAGGCAAGCCCAGGTGAATGAAATGCTGACAGCTCTAAAAAGGAAAAATGAGAACCTGCGAGAAAAGCAACAAAGGCGAAAGGCATGTTAGAGGCAGTTCTACAACATCTCAATAGTTTGGCTTCAACTTATGAGCAAATGGTGATAAAGATAGGAAAATCAGCTTTGGGGAGAAGAATCCTCAAATACCAAGGTCAGTACCAATCCTTTATTTGAGAATAATGGGGGGAATACATGCTAGATCTCTTAGGCTTGAATTTCCTAAATTCGATGGTATCGATCCTATCCAATGGGTTTTAAAAGCAAATCAATTCTTCTCTTACTATGATATTCCAGATAATCAAAAGATGCAAATAGCCTTTTTTCATATTGAAGGTAAAGCTTTATCTTGGTATACATGGCTTAAGGAATCCAGTCCAATAAACACTTGGGATGAGTTCACTAGTGCTTTAGAAATCAAGTTTGGACCCTCTATTTATAAGGATCTCGTGGGGCAATTTACTAAATTAAAGCAAACAAGTACAGTAGAAGAATACCAAACCCAATTTGAGGAATTGTCCAACAAAATCAAGGGTTTAACAGAAGAGTTTAGGATAAGTACCTTCTTGAGTGGTCTGAGGAAAGATCTCAAGATAATGGTAACTATGTTCAAACCAAACACTTTACATGTTGTCTTTGGTTTATCTAAATTACAAGAGGAGGAAGTAATAAGGAGAAACTCTCCATATAACCCCAGAAGCCATTCCCCTACCCCAAACACCCACCAAACTCCTAAACTACCACCCACAACACCTATTCTAAGGCTACCACCACCACCACCACCCAGAAACAATAACTTTTATCAAAACAACAACCCCAGATTCCCCAACAACAACAGAAGACCAGAAATCCCAATCCAAAGAATATCACCTGGACAAATGCAAGAAAGAAGGGCTGATCTTTGTTATTATTGTGATGAGAGGTACCAACCCGGCCATAGATGCAATAGACCTAAACTCTATCTATTAGAGGGGATGAAAATAGAGAAAATAGAGGATGAGGAGAAAGATGAATCCCTAGCTATTATTGACACAGAAGAAGCAAAAGAAGAGGAAGAGAACAAATGGAAACTTTTAGGAATTTCCTTACATGCTGTAGTAGGTGCTAAGGCCCCTACGACCATGGGAATAGTTGGGGTCATCAATAAAATTAGTGTGGTAACTCTCATTGACACAGGGAGTACACACAGTTTTATTGATCCAAATGTAGCAAGGAAAGTCAAACTGCAAGTGGAAAATACCAATCAGTCAGTCAAGTTGGCTGATGGATCAACCCTTCCTTGCCTTGGTTTCTATAAGGCTGCCCCATTTCAACTACAAAGCTTAGAAGTTACTCCTAGTTAATACTTACTAACTTTGGGAGGTTGTGATGCTGTTTTAGGGATGGACTGGATCAAAACATTAGGAACTGTAGTGTGGAATTTCAATGACCTAATTATGAGTTTTACACTTGGAAATAACACTTCCACACTAAGAGGAATACAGTTATCCAGTAGAGTAGTTGAAGAGGCTGAGTATGTGAAAACTATGAGAGGAGATTCTGCTAAGGGAATTTGGGTTTAGTTTTTGGAAGGAAATAAATCAGAAGTTACTAGGATCCATACTAGTGGCTATAAAAGGGATTCTTGACCAATTTAAAACTATTTTTGAGGAACCCAGTGGCATACCCCCTCCAAGGAGTCATGAACACAAGATAACCCTTTTACCTGGTTCTAAACCAACTTGTGTAAGACCCTATAGATACCCCTACTACCAAAAGGAAGAAATTGAGAAGTTGGTAGCTGAGATGCTAAGGGGAGGAATTATCAAGGGCAACCAAAGCCCAAACTTTTCTCCAGTTTTATTAGTAAGAAAGGCTGATGGGGGATGGAGAATGTGTGTGGATTATCATGCACTTAACAAGGACACTGTTAAGGATAAATATCACATACCCAACATTGATGAACTTTTGGATGAATTACACGGGGCTCAAGTGTTTTCCAAGCTGAATTTGCGTTCAGGTTACCACCAGATTAGAATGAATCCTGAAGATATTCCAAAAACTGCTTTTAGGACCCATAAAGGTCACTATGAGTTTCTGGTCATGCCCTTTGGATTGACTAATGTACCATCTACCTTTCAAGGATTAATGAATCAGGTGTTTAGACTTTACCCAAGGAAATTTGTCCTGGTATTTTTTGATGATATCCTGGTTTATAGTAAAAGTCTGCAAGATCACTTGGCACACTTACAAACTGTTCTAGAACTTATAAGAAATCATCAATTTTTTGCTAAGGCGTCAAAGTATATTTTTGGAAGCAAGGAAGTGGAGTATCTCGGGCACATTTTTTCCAGTGAAGGGGTGAAAGCTGACTCCCAGAAAATTACAGCAATGCAGGAGTGGAAGGAATCTAAGAATCTCAAGGCATTAAGGAGATTTTTGGGACTCACAAGGCATTATAGAAAGTTTGTGCAAGATTATGGAAAGATTGCTGCCCCTCCGACAGCTCTAATAAAGAAGGATGCTTTTTGCTGGAATGAAAAGGCTCAGCAAGCCTTTATGAAGTTGAAGGAAGCTATGATGAATCCCCCAGTATTAAAGTTGCCTAACTTCACTAAATGTTTTGTTATTGAGTGTGATGCCTTAGGTGAAGGATTGAGAGCAGTTCTCATGCAAGAAAGATAGCCTATTGCATATCTCAGCCTAGCTTTGAGGGGAAGGAGTCTCTCTTTATCAACATATGAGAAAGAACTACTTGCTCTAGTGATTGCCATAAGGAAATGGAGACACTACATACTGGGACAAACTTTCAAGGTACGCACTGATTAACGTGCCTTGAAATACTTGTTGGAACAAAGGGTGGGTAACCCTGCTCAACAGAAATGGGTCTCCAAACAATTGGGCTATGATTTTGTGGTCGAATACAAGAGTGGTAAGACGAATACAGTAGCTGATGCCTTGTCCAGGTTACCGTACTCGGAACACCCAAACAGAAATCCAGATCCACATTCCCAAACCCAACATATAGAGCCTAACCCTCAAACACCATCCAACTAGATAGCACCCATATTACCACAAACCCAGAAATTCAGGCAATTAGTATGATCAAGATAGCATGGATAGATGAGCTAAAAAAGTCTTACCACCAAGATCTAATGTTGCAGAGGTTAATTAACCTCTACCATCAAGGGACCTTAGATTCAGCAATATACCAAGTTCACAATGAACTACTCTTTTAAGCAGGATGTATGGTATAGGGCCCATATTTTATCTCCCTTAAAGTCCTTTATAGATTTCTAGTCGGGAATAGAGCAGTAGCTTATTCGGCGCTATATCACAATTCATTCATTTTCGGGTATAGCTATTCATGAAACATGGCATGGGACATCTGTCAACGGCAAGAGTCTGACATCTGAGCGAGAGGTCAGACCAATCCCATTCATTCTAGTCTAATCCGAACGGATCTTGTTGAATGAATTGATCCATTGTTGTATGCCCTACTTCTTAGTGAATTTTTTTCTACTTGGACCCGCCGTACTTCCTTTGACTACTCCTGAGATATAGTGGAAACATCTTGTTATGGTGGAGAATGGGCAGTGAAAACACCAATGCAGCAGAGAACTACCGCATGAATTGGATCCACTTATTTTAAGACAGACGATCGAGAAAGAAAGGCGCCACGCTTTCCAAGTGGTTGATCTTAGCGTGCTAGCTGCTGCTTCATTTCATATAGTGATAACTCTTTCTCTTCTTTAGCGCTCCGCCCCCCTTGTATAGTAAGGGGAACTCTGGTTGCGCAGCTTTCTCTTATAGGGGTCTATTTTCTCTGACTTGACTCAGCTTGACCTACTTGAAACGGTTAGAGTATCGCTTTCATACGGCGAGAGTCATTGGTTCAAATCCAAAAGTAGGTAAAACTAACCGAAACCCCTATTTTTGCTTGCCCCCACAAGCAAAGAGGTTTCAAGATACCAGGCGACCAAGTGAAAGTGAACAGCCTTGAGCAGATCTTCTAGAGACCGTACCCTTTGTTTCTACCCTAAACCTACAGAACACCCCCAGTTCAGCAACCCATCCAACCAAGCAAACCCAGACAGATGAACAAATCCAGCAGTACAACACAAACAAACCAAGTTGTGACAACAAACAAGGTTAGCTACAGATGCTGTCAGTAAGGGCCCAGGCTTCTACCGGCCTGATATTCGCAGATGACCTTGGCAAATTCGGCAGGTAAATGGTCCTAGACTTTCAAATATCCCTACTATCTACTACCTTCCCCTCTACTGAAAATCACTCTTACTCGGACCTTGACAGGGTGAGAGTAGTTAGGTCGAAATGAGCGTCTCCTTTGAGAGGAGGTTGTGTTGCTTTCTGAGTCTTATAACAGATTTTAAACTACAATTTTCCCCCTACTTTTGGAACTCTGGTTTGCTGCTTATCTTGCGTCGAGATAGGATCTTACACCATCCGGGGACCGGCTTCGCTAGACCTTTTCAGTCTTCCACGACCCCCTGTCCCCTCGTGCCATTCCAGCAGCAGATCCTACAGTATTTTCACAGCAGTCCATTAGGGGCCACATAGGAGTTCATAAGACAAATTCAAGAGTAAAGAGGGAGTTTTTCTGGCCTGGTCAGCGTAGTGATGTAAGAACTTTCATTCGAGAATGTGATGTATGCCAAAGGAATAAGGTTGAAACCCTACACCCATCAGGGTTGCTTCAACCTCTTCCTATACCATAGAGAAATTGGGAAGACATTAGTATGGACTTTATCAAAGGATTTCCCCTAGCTAAGGGACGTACTGTTATAATGGTAGTTGTGGATAGACTGAGCAAATACGCTCACTTTATTCCACTAACTCACCTATATACAACACTATCAGTAGCCAAGGTTTTCATGGAAAATATTTTCAAACTACATGGCATGCCTCAGACCATAGTCAGTGATAGGGACCCAATATTCACAAGTCAGTTCTGGAAGGAACTATTTCACATCTGTGGGATAGAACTATTAATGAGCTTTGTCTATCATCCCCAAATAGATGGGCAAACAGAGGTAACAAATAAAAGTTTAGAATGTTATTTACGATGCTTTTCCAATGACAGGCCAAAGGATTGGGCACGATGGCTCCCCTTCGTAGAATATGTCTACAACACAACAAGGCATAGTTCTATTCAGATCTCACTATATGAGGCTGTTTATGGACAACCTCCACCCAAAATGTTGCCTTACGAGCCAGGAACAACCAGGGTGCAAGCAGTGGAGGAGGAGCTTCGAAACAGAGACTTCATAGCTAAACTAATACATGAAAATCTGCAAGAAGCACAAAACAAGATGAAGCACTATGCTGATAAGAAGAGAACCGAGAGGGAGTTTGAGGAAGGAGACTGGGTTTACCTGAGATTGAAACCCTATCGCCAGATGTCCGTGGCCTTGCGAAGAAACTTGAAGCTATCACCTCGCTACTACAGCCGTTTCCAAATCCTTCGAAGAATCGGGAAAGTTGCTTATACACTAGATCTCCCCAAAGAATCTCAAATCTTTCCCACCTTCCATGTTTCGTGCCTCAAGAAACACATTGGAGAAATAATCCAGCCTATACCAACACTTCCTCAAGTAACCCCTAAAGGAACCCTAGTTCCTGAACCAGAGCTCATCTTACAGAGGCAACTCGAAAGGAAGGGGCACAGAGCTGGGGCTCAGTTACTAGTTTAGTGGAAAGGAGCAACTGCCGAAGATGCTACTTGAGAAGACACCCATGATCTATGAAGGAAATATCCTGATCTTGTGGGCAAGATTTTTTGAAGGAGGAATGACTCGGTCTCAAATGTGCTTCCAAGTGTAGAAGTGTCAAGTTGTATCAAGGATAAGTCCAGGATCGTATTCCACAGGGACAAAGTACTATCAAAGCATTTGTGAGATTTTAGTGTAAAAATTATCTTGACTAAAAGAGATGAAAAGTAAAAAAAATGCAATGTGCAAAAGTTGAATTAAACTTGTAAGAAACAATAAAACAAACACTTGAGATGCAATTTTCGCCCATTTCTGATTTGAAGTTGGATTCACCTCTAGTTTCATTTTCTCTCAACCATTTTCTCATTCCAAGAGATTATGATCGGTTAATTAAACAATAAGCACACTTTTTAATATAATCAAGGTACTTGACAGATTGTATAACAAATGTAAAGTGAAAGAAAGCCATCAAAATCTTGTTACGAGTTCAAGCATCAATCGAGCCTTTACGTCTACGACTGATCAAGTTCAAGTACATAGAATTTTAATACTTTTCCTAGGCAAAATAAAATACAATTTATCAATTTAATCACTCAAAATTCCATAATCTTGAAGAAAATCCAACCCCAAACAATATTAGTAAAACTAATTGCTGCAATGCAAAAATGAAAGTCTGAAAAAAATAAAATAAAGGAAACAAAATACAATTAAATGCCCAAAGACCCAGACGACGCAACCTGGAGATAATATGAAAACGAGGAAGAAAAACTCTACTCGTTTGTGCGTAAGAAAATCCAAATGAAAAAGTAAACAAATGAGAAGAGACAGTAAACTGCCAAACGAAAAAAAAAGTATAAAAACCAAAAGAATTCAATAAAACTAATGATAACTGACGGCCCCCCTACTTTCTTTTCTTTTCTTTCTTTATTTTTTTGCCGGTTTCCCCCTTCTGCGTGAACTGCTCTCCCCTCTCCGTGCGTTGCCCGTGCACTCCTTTGTGAATCCGCACTTTGAGGCCACGATCGTTGGTTGGCTGACTGCGCCCGTGCATGAGTTCCTTCAATCAGTGCGTGCTCGTGAATCCTGCTGTACGTGAGCTGCTATACGTGAACTGCTATGAGGCCCCGTGCGTGAGTCGGTTGACTGTTGAGCTCCTTCACTTCTCATTTCAAAAATACCCTACATCAATTCTTTTCCAAAGATGCCCCTACAGAAATTAAGATTAAGTATTCACAATGAGGGGTAAAATTGAGACATTAATTCTGATGTGATTTTATAAGCTACATTATAAATCATTTTAAGTGCAAAATATCATAATTTATCAATGAGTCAAGTACTAAAAATTACTACATAATTAAGTGCTTAATTCAGTTTTTAGTGAAACAATTTATTCAATTTAGCAACCTAATCATGCAGTTTTTGACACTTAATCAAGGAAGGAATGTTAGATGTGTAACGAAGAACCAGGAGGAAATGTCTGGATGTAAGGGTTACGAGTTAGGGATTGTTTAGGATGAATTTATATTATGGCATGAGTTGCAATTAAGTTGTCTTTAGAGTCTTTTATTTGGTTTGTTAAGTCTGGTCATGGGTCGTGGGCTACTAAGCCGCAGGCCGTTTATCAGTCTGGTCATGTAAGACTTGGTCAAGTCTGTTATGATTATCCGTAGGGTAGTTATGGGCCATGTTGGGCCATGTTGATTATGGGCGGTTATTCAGCTACATTGAGTCTTCTATTTAAGTCCATTTGAATTCAACAATGAAGTTATTGAGTGTTTATCCAAATATTGTGTGAGGGAGGTCACTGGCACCTCATATTGGCCAGATTTGTCCTTTAATTATTACAATCCATAATTGTGCACCTAACAAAACCGTGTCTGTAAGCCAAAAGAGTCTGCTATCAGAGGGGAGTTGGTCCCAATTTTAGCACTTTTTCTTTTACTATATAGTCTGCTACCTTAGAAACTTGTTCATAGTTATGCAAAATCTAGTGAAAGCTACTCTTGATCTTAAAAAAAAAAAAAAATACTCAATGATGGTCAATAATATCTTTAGTTTAATGTACAAATCCCTAGCTTTTTTCCCCTTTTATCTCGTTTTTACTTTTGGTTTTTAAGATTTTCACTTCTTCAACAGCAGGAATAAATTAAGAAGAGGTGAGAGGAATCTATGGCAAATGTCAGTATCAAGTTGGCATGGTATTCCCAAACAAAATTGAAAGAGATTCATTTGGAGTTTTATGTTAATTGATTGATGTGGGATTATAAGTTGGTGTAGTAGTGGTTTCTGGTTTTGTTTGCGTTGCAAGGTTGATTGTGTGTTTGTGTGTGTTTTGAGTTTCATTTATGTCATTCTACCCAGGCTCTAATTGACAGGCCATTGTTAACTTGGATGTATGTACTGTTTTTTATTAATTCTCTTTATTTAGGAGTCCTTCCAGATACAAGAGTTTCCAAAGTCATTCTGGATAAACCAAGAAGATGGAATGAACTCATTCTACATACCTTGCTTTCCCCAACTTTGTATCATAAATTCTCACAATCCCTTTGTTGCAGTATAATTTCTCAAACATATGTTATCTTTGCTAACTTCTCTATTGTTGGAATGAATGTTGGTCTGTTGTGGATAACTTAAATAATCAAGCAATGATTGAAAGTTGCAACTGAAGAGGGAAAAAAAATTTGTTGTTAGCACAGTACTTATTCACAAAAAGGTAAAAGTGAAGTGAATCTGGTATAATGCTACACCATCCAATCACATTTTTTTTTAACTCTTTTCTTTGTTTAATGCTACACCACCTTTGCTTGTTCATAAGTCTGTGATTTTCTATTACATTTCAACTTTAACTGCCACTGACTTTGTGTTTTTTTTGTGAAGCGTTCAGAATTCTTTTAAGTGTGACTGAAATTCTCTGAGATCAACAGCGGAGGAAATTTGAAGATGGTTGTACTCGTGGATATAAATCATTGTGATGAGAAACTCATAGATTTGTTCATTGTAAAATTAATGTTTTGCATTGTGATGTAAACAATGTAATATCTAGTATATTGTGTGTTGATGTCTATTATAATTATTACTATTATTTTTTATAAAAATTTTGAATGGGCAATAAAAAGTTTAAAAAATGGAAATAAAGATATTGATTATGTAAAACATAATAAACATGAAGGCCTATCAAAAAAAGCCATTTGAAAGTGGTAAAAGGACTAAAAAAAGCAAAAAAGACTGTGTTTATAGAAGAATATTAAAAAATCAAAAACAAAAATTCGGGATTTATTGAAAAAGCACAAAACTATATGGGTAATAAACTTGGATATCCGCCCGGATTTTAACCGGGTTTATCCAGGCAGATATTCGCTCGCTTTTAAATTTCCGGATCCGGATTTGGATCAACAACCCTATGTGGTATATGGATGATGAGTAGAAGAATTCAAATAGTTTAAGAAGAATGAAATAAAAATAAATAAATAAATAAAATATGGTGCATGGTGCGTGGGGATAATGAGTAGCAAAACTTTAAATAAAATATATATTACTTCTTGATTTTCTCTCTAGATAACTTTTATAGGAAAAACTCATGTTGTCCTCTAAATCCCGAGTAAAATCCAAATTCTCATGGGCTAGAACCCCATCTCCCCTTATCTTTACCTTGTCCTTCTATAATTCCTAGACCTTATAGAATGCGAGGATCACTGCCACCATTACAAACTATTATATGGTAATTTCTCATTCCTCTATCATTTCTCAAATTATAAATCCTCCTCCATTATCACAACCTTCATCTTCTTCTATCATTATCAAATCACACCGATATCTTGTTTTTCCTATCAAGCCAAAATTTCAACATTTAACCGAACCTCAACAATTACTTAATATTATATTTTCTCCGAATTGGCATTACATTCCTCAAGATATGAAGAAAAGTCAACATTCTTATGAATTACTTTTAGTCTATACTGATTCAATCATTATCTGTGAGATCTCATGCAACTTACAAACTCAACCTGCTTCTCTTTCACCTCCCATTATTGCCTTCCATAAGTTTACTATTAAACAAGTCATTACTCTATTCCAAAGGAAAAAAAATCCTTATCTAGTGCGAAAATTTGTGAAAATTTTCTCAGCCATATAACTCTTAGTATTTTGATCATTATGATTATTAACAAGCATGGATGAAGACCTTTGTACGACAAAATAGAAATCTTCGTTACTCTTGATTTCTTCATTTTGACAAACTACAAGAAGTTAAAACACCCACTCGATGGTTCTTACTTTTGTAGAAACATTATCGCTCCTTTTCTTCCCACACTACTTGAGAATGGTACCATTTTGGAGTCGCCGGAACAGGTTCATAATGGGGCTTTAAATTATTTCCAGCAATTTCTTTTGACTCATTCTGATGTTGAACAGGTGGATCTTTCTTCACTTATTCAGTGTTTGATCTCTGCGAAAAATAATGTGGCTCTTAGTAGGGCTCCATCTAAGGCCGAGATTTATGATGCGCTGAAGTCTATTCTGAAAGAGAGTTTGCAGGGACCTAATGGTTTTGGCTCGGGTTTCTATCTGAGTTGTTGGGATTTTATTAAAGACGATGTCGTCGACGCCTCTAAGGAATTCTTTTCAGGTTCTACTTTGCCTAGATTCTACACGGCGTCTTATTTGGTGTTGATCCCGAAGGTAGATGATCCCAAGAGTTTTGACAAGTTCCATCTGATAAGTCTTTGCTCAGTTGCGTATAAAATTTTCTCTAAGGTTCGTTTGACACCTTTTTTAGCTCATTTGATTTCGCCTGAACAATGAGCTTTTATTTTAGGCCGTAGCATTTTTGAAAATATTACTTTGGCGTAAGAATTAGTTCAGTCAATGAACAAGAAAACAAAGGGTGGCAACATTATGGTGAAGATTGATATGGCTAAAGCATACGACCGTGTGGACTGGAATTTTTTGCGAAATGTTTTAACTTCCTTTGGGTTTACGGTGCAGGTGTGTAATAAGATGCGGGAATGTATTCAGTCATCTTGGTTCTCCATTATGATGAATGGTACTTACAAAGGTTTTTCTAGCCGTCTCGGGGTCTAAGACAGGGTGATCCGCTTTTCCCATATTTATTTATTATTATGGAGGAGGTTTTGTCAAGAGTACTTTGCAAGAATTTTGAAGCAGGTTATATTGGAAGGTTTTCACATCCAGTGGGTGCACCTCTAGTCTCTCATCTACTTTATGCCGATGATCTCTTAGTATTTGTGAATGGTGGCAAGCGTTCGGTGCATCGTCTTATGCAAACTTTGGAGGAATATGAAAAATGGTCAGGGCAATTAATCAACAAAGATAAGTTGGCATTTTTCTTCTCAAAATATATTCCAAAAGCTAGGCGCCGTAATCTCATGCGTTCCATTGGTTTTGTGGAAGGCAAGTTCCCAGTCACTTACTTGGGAGTGCCTCTGGTTTTTGGTAGGCTTACTTCAAGGGAACTAGAGCCGCTTATTGAGACGATATGAAGAAAAGTAGTTGGCTGGAAATTAAATTTGCTATCTCAAGGTGGTCAACTTACTCTTCTCGAACATATTATGTCATGTATGGCCACACACCTTCTGCGGTGTTAAATGTGCCGCTCAAGGTGGTTAATAAATTAAACTCATTGCTCTCAACTTTTTTCTGGGGAGAGACGAATGGTAAGCCAAGGATGAAATGGTGTGCTTGGGATCGTCTTTGTAAACCTTATAAGGAAGGGGGTTTTGGTCTAAGGAACTTTCATGAAGTGTAGAGGTCAGTCCACATGAAATTTGCATGGAGGTTGCTAAAGGTGGATAACCTCTAGACCCAGTTTTTTTGAGGAAAATATTTAAAACATGGTCACATTTTACGGGCTAAGACTAAAAGGACAGCTTCTTGTTTCTGGAAGTCTATTATGAAGGTTATTCCTGAGGTAGCAGAGAGTGTCACAGTGAAGTAAGGGAGGGCAACTCTTCATTCTGGTTCAATCGCTGGTTGGGAAGTGGACCTCTCGCTGCTAGTCGAGAATTAATGCATGCTGATTTAAAAATTAAGGACGCCTGGGTAGATGAAGCATGGGATGAGAATTTCCTTGTTGAGCTAATCAAGAGTGATAAAACAGAGGAAGTGCTACACAAAATTGTGGCTGGGAAGAGTGGAGCAGATATTACCATATGGAAACCAAGAGGATTTGGAGTGTTTACGTCGGCCTCTGCGTGGGAAGCCATTCGTATAAAAGGTACTGAGCAGATTGGTATGGACTGGATTTGGCATCACTTTCTTCCAAAGAAAATTTTCGTCTGTATGTGGAAAGCTTGCTTTAAGGGTCTACCTTTGGACTCTCAAGTACAAGCTCTTGGAATACCTCTAGTCTCTCAGTGTGATTGCAACATTCAAGGCCACGTTGAGGATTTAAACCATGTATTATGTACGGGAAGTATAGCAGCAGAAGTTTGGAAGTTGGCTGCCATCGATTTGTGGATGAATTATGTGGCTGGGATGTCTTAGTGGGAGACTGTTTTGCAATGGTTCAGCTTAGCTAAGAAATAGAGCCATACGGGAATTTTGCTTGGAATCATACCGTCTATTATCACATGGTGTCTTTGGATGCGAAGATGTAAGGCACAGATGGAAAATAAACAGGAATTGGCGTTGGAGCTTTGGATGGCAGTAAAAATTTGGCTACGAAAGATCTCATCTCTCATGGTGAAACATTGACCTCTTTCGTATAGAGATGAGAGTATACTTCGGGCTCTTCAAATCCCTTGTGTTGATCGGGTTCGGCCTAAACCAAGACTTGTTTATTGGGGAAAACCGAATATCGAATGGGTCTAGCTGAATGTAGATGGGAATTATCGTGGCAATCCGAGGAGATGTGGTGGAGGTGGCATCATTCGCGACCATCATGGTAATTTTAAAGGGGCTGTCTCTTCTTTTTTTGGGCAGGGTACGAACAATGAGGCCGAATTAAGGGCGTTAATCATGATATTTCCTTTGTAAAGAGTTGGGTTTCAATCAGATTGTTATTGAGAGTGATTCCAGTTTGGTGGTTTCTTGGCTAGCTTCCCGAAAGTGCACGGATTGGTACTTATGGGATTATTGGGAGGATCTCTTGGTCTCTTTGAGGGATGTGTATTTCACAATTCAACATCAATTTATGGAAGGTAATAATGCTGCGAATTTCCTCGCTCAACGGGGAGAGTAAGGTCTTACTAATACGTTTGTTGATTTTGTTTCTTTGCCTTGTAACTTGAGAGGTATTCTTAGGTTGGATAAGGCTGGTCTACCTCATGTTAGATTGTAGTTTTTTGGTTGGTTTGGTTTGTTTTACTTTGGTTGGATACAAGGGATGGTTTTAGTGCCTTATTTGTAAATCCTTAGTGTCGTTCTTGTTACCACTGTATTCCTCTGCCATAAGTGAGAGCTATTAATATATTGAAATGGGTCACAATTAGACATGTGGCCTCTGGCTCTTCTTTAAAAAAAAAAAAAGGGTCTTATTGTGTGTTGATCCGTTTAATAATTAATTAGAAATATGTTAACACGACACGACTCATTTAAATTCATTTATTTCATGTAAATGGGTTGAACTAAAAAGTATAACTCATTTGACTTTATTAACATAATTTTACATTAAAGTTAAAATATATATTTATTAATAACCACAATATCTTAAAAAAGATATATCAATATTTTTTAAATTTTAACATATAATAAAACCAATATTACAAATAATACAATAAAAAATATGCGTATAGGTCTAAAATTACAATCCAACAATAAAAATATAAGCATACTGATAAATACCAATATTACAACTTAACGATAAAAATTTTTAATTTTGAAATAAATTTTAAATAGATAAAAACGTGTTAATTTCATGTTAAGCAGGTTGATCTATTTATAAATCATGTCTTAACGGATCGATTCGTTTTAACTTGAACTCATTAATATCAAATTCAAACCTTCTAATTTTATATCGTATTCGAATTCTAATATGTGTTACATGTTATCCTCCTAATTTATATGTGAGACAAAAAAGTGCTAGAGCCACGTATTTTTTGTTGACTTTACTCTCTTTGTGTTTGTGGCCCTGCGGGTGTGTGATTAAATAGGGGAATTAAGACTTGTGGAAGAGAGGGTTTGTACGAATAGTAGTATGTGGTTTTGGCTTGTGTATGTCTGTTTGTGGGAGGATGAAATCTCTTCTAGAGCCTCCCTAGGACCAAGGCAAGTGGAGTGTTGTCTTCTGGTCGTAATACTTGTAATATAAATAATAGAAACTATTACATATACAAAAATATTATATAAAAATAACTTTATAAATTGAGTTAACTTTAAATTTATTTTATAATAAAAATAATTTTATACTATGACGTATCATATTAAACTACATCAATTTATAGATTTATTTTTATGTAACACCTATATAAATACAAAATATTCAGACCTAGAATGAATATATCCCATGGAAGGAATAAGGTAATAATGCCTATAAATAGGTCATCCATGTAAAATATCACTTGTCCTAAAAGTTTAAGGTGTTGAGAACATTTAATAGAGACAAAAGTAATCCTTGTGCAGACAAGGCAAGCCAACTGCTTCTTAATTGCTTGCCAAAAATGGTGATGCAAGACAACTTGTTTGTATATATCTTAGTTCATGAAGGTTGAAGGAACGGGGAAGCTACTCTAATCACTCATTTAATAAACGTTATTGACTGTGATGGGTCGACACGCTGTCAGCCAACGATTACTATTGAAAGGCGGAAAGAATAAAAGAATATGGCCATAGCTGCAGAGTTCAGCAAAACTCTATGAACACAACACTTGCAATAGAAAAAAGTACTTGAAAGTTAAAAGTGACGATGTCTTGAGAATTTTGGAGGAACTGATTAGGCTGCCAAAAAGAAAAAAAAATGGCAGCAGAGTCTCTAGTGAGCTTTCTGCTTGACAAGCTTGCTAGCTTTGTTGAAAATGAGATTCCACTCTTGAAGAGGGATCGGCAAGAAGCTTTGTTTCTGAGAGGAGAAATAGAGCGCATGAGGGCTTTGCTGAAGATTGCAGATGCGTTGGAAGAAAGTGATGAGGAGCTCAAAGTGTGGCTTAAGCAAGTAAGAGAGATTGTTTATGAAACAGAAGATGTTCTTGATGAATACAGACTTATTCAAGCACATGATCAATGTCATGGGCTTGGACTCTATGGTTATCTCCACAAATTTTCATGTTGTATCAAGAGCATGAAGGCTCATTCTCGTATTATTTCTGAATTAAGTTGCATCACCTCCAGAGTCAAAAATATGACATCATATTAAAATACATAATTTTTTATGGAAATAGACTCATTTCATTAATGAACTAAAATTACAAATGTGACTTATTAATACATGGAAAAACCAGACTATAAGTCAATTACGCATCAGCTCTAGAGCTTCCCCACACACAAATGACTTTGTGACAAACATTGTCTTAACTTCTAAAAACTCTCTCCTAAACAGAGAAAGCGTTCTGTAGAAATAGAACTAAAAGGCTCCTCAATCCTTCCTAGGAGGATGATTACGGGACACTGCTATGGATATCAAATCCAATAGCCTATTCCTATTTTATTACTAACTAAAACAAAAAGTATACCTAAATATATATAAAAAAAAAAAAAAAAAAACTACAGGACCCCAAACACTAGTGCAACCCTGGATGTCACGCCTACCGAAGCCTAATTAGCTTTAATAACAAGTAAAAAAGAATTAAAGAAATTACCAGAAGCTATGGTACAAGTCTTTGATGGTGATGATGAAGATAGTTCGTCATCAAACCATTGTCAGAGTTTGGAGCTCGGAGCTTCAGTTAGAGTGTGATTGGGCCAATGCCTACTTTTGAAGGTCTAATGCCCAATATGATATTTGGGTTTCTTATTTTCGAAAATACATTCAAAAAAACAAAAAACAAAATCACCAATACCGGCTTCTCATTTTTAAAAAATAATGTAAAAAATAATTAAAAAAACTTAATACAATGACTTAATTACATACATTACAAATTAAAGAGAAATAAATGCACAATCACAAATACAATGTAAATAATAAAGAAAAAAATACAAAGAAACCCCCATACAACAAGCACAATCACAACCAAACAACTTCCACAATTACAAGTTCGCAACATGCCAACCACCATAATGACAATCACAATCAACACTAAACAGTCATACGTCCACCACAATCACAACCAACCATAACCAACTTCACCAAAGTCTTGAAACAATTTACAATGTCATAATGGATCATAATGTTATAAAACAAAAAAATGTATCATAATAAAAGAAAAAAACTATAAATTAGTAATTACAAATTGGCAATAACTTTAAATTTTACAGCATTATCAGCCTCGAATCCGTTAGCGATTGGTTTGGCTGTGGGTTTGGGTGTATGGGTTTTGGATTAGGTTTACTCTGGTTTTTCTACTGGAGAAAAAGAGCCAATGATCAAAGTGCTGAGGCAGGGACAGACTGATTTATGCGTTTGATTGTGCTTTTGAAGGCTTATTCTCTTTCTCTTGCTGCTCCCTTGGTTGGTATTCTTTCATAGAAAATATATGGTTATATGTGATTCAAAATCTGTGGATCCAGTTTCAGAGTCTGCTGCAAGGGAGGTTTTGGCATTGTCTAAGTACTAATTCACGAGAATGGATATATAGTACTGCAATCTTTTTAGATTTCCAAGATTTTTGGGAATTTTCTCGAGAAATGGGATTGGAAACTTTCTTCGGTGCTGGTTGTATTGTCTATTGTGGGTAGCATGGCATATTCAATTGCTAGCTTTTGCGAAATTGGATACTGTCCATTGAGACTGCTCAAGCCCACACTTGAGGTCTCCTTCCTCTTTATACATTTTTTGGTTGCCAATCCCATATTCTTTTGTGAAATATATTTTTTGGTTGTATTTTCTATCATTAGATTTTGTTACTCAGCTAAATATGCTAATATTCCTCCTCCATATATGACAGGGATTTGGGCCAAAATTGAGTCTTGGTATTAATGTATTATCAGGGGAGCTTCCAAAGGTGCTTGGGATTCTTACGAATTTAATATCATTTTACATTTTGTATGCCATCTATGTGCATCTTGGTTTTACTGCTTTCTTTTACAGATGTAATTGTCTTTTTAAATGCTGCCCTTTCTTCTCAATGCCTTTATTTTTAGAAAGTAATAGGTTTGACAAAGTGCACACACAAAAACGGAAGTTTTGTGTGTTCTGTTGCTTTCTGCATCTTCTATACCTGATCTTGATGATGTTAGGTTGCGTTTGGATGTTGAGCGAAATTGAGTTCTTTATAAATAATAGTGAGTTAAGAATGTAGAATGAGTTTTGTGGGGTCCACCTATGATAATTTAAATGTGTTTGAATGTTAAGATGAGTTTAAATGCACTTATGAGAAGTTGAAAAAGGTTATGAGTCTCACGTGTAAAGAGGTTTTTAGTTGAAATGAATTTAGTAATTTGAGAATTGAGTATTTAGATGTTAGACTTAGCTTAAATAATATAAAATAAAATAAACAATTCAACTTTTTCAAATCTCAAAACAAAAATATATTCTAATAATATTTTATTCAACTTTTTAACTTTAATCTCAACTCATCTCATTTCATCTAATCTTTTCTACGAAAACAAACGAGACCGTCTTGGGAATCAAGTCCTTGGCTCATAATTTATCGACTGTTTTACTTGCAAAATTTGCAGCGGTTTTGGGTCTAATAACTTCTCTGGTTCAGTGTAAGTTCTGCAAATCCATTTGATTGCATCTTGTAGTTGCGCTGATGACTTTAGAAATGGTTCTGATGAAGCTTTTACTAGAATACATATACATGATAATCCTGCAAATCAGAACAAAGAAAAATGAGATCTTACAGACTTGGATAATAAATATGTAATACATATATGTTACATAAATGAGAAAATAAAGTCACTTCTTCTGCTGTATAACTGTTTGGGTCTGATGTATCGCAGCCAATTCCAAATGCTTGCCATTCTCATGCAGATTCCATGCCTATTTACACCATAAAGTCACTCTTGGTTTAATCATTTCAAGGCATGGCCTACTTTCTAATACTCAAATGAAAGCCACAAATTGTATAAATGAAAGTGCAGATTCTTGTCCTTTTCCATGTCATTCCAGGTGAAACATCTTGGCATGGATTGTGTATCTCACATACCGTGCTCAAGTTGGAAATACGGATCATCCTCTCACATTGCTCTGCTTTGCCTGTTGGAAAGTTTGTGATTTTTCTTCCAAAATTTCATACAGAAACCACATTTTGTTACCATGTTAGGAAATCTGTATTGCACACTGGGCTTTCTTTGAAGTTTGAAGTCTATTGCTAACTCATTGGAACATCATTTTGTTTTACTAATTGAACAGCTTTGACAAATGGTAAAAAAATTTAATTTTTAATTTCATTGAAGATATATCAATTGAATCTCGATTATCTCATGTCATGAGTACTCATTGGTATAATTTGGATCTCCATTACAAAAAGAGTGACTGATGCATACAAGGGTTGATGATCACAGTAGAGAATCTGTAATGCCGATATATATATAGTTTAGGAAAAAAATTTGTGCACAAGTAACAAGTATAAGGATGCGCAAGCTGCTTATATATTTTCTTTTAAAAAAATTGAGCTCCTCCAAATCCTTATATTTGGAGTCTGGTGGCCATCACAACAATAATATATTTGGAGTCTGCTTATATACTTATCCAGTTCTGCATGCCCGGCCACATTAACTGTTACCATAGCTAGCTGTAGCTTGAATTTAATTCATCATGACACCAACCACGAACAGTACTCATCTTTCAAAGATTATTTCAGACATATGATAAATGCTCAAGAAACCATACCTATCTCCCACCAGCCTATTTATGAATTAGAGGTGGGAATTATATATTCAAGTTCATGCCAGCACATGATCTCGAAACTTATATAAATTACATTTCTCAGCTCGCCAACACTGGTACAAGCCAGCTAGCTTTGTTCTCCATCCCACAGTGCGTCCATCTCAATCATCTGCAATTATTCTTCATAGTTAGGTCTACAAAATCATAAAAATTATTACTTAAATAATTAAAATATTAAAAATACGTAAATAATCATTTAAAATCATAAAGTTACTCGATTCAAGTCTATAACTCTTAGCATCAATGGTATATAGTCCAATGAGTGTTAAACTTAGCTAGTTCTGTGTGCATACAAGGGCCTTCACTGTAGTCAGAGCCAAGGAACTCCGATAAGCATCCAATACGCAACCATTGATGCTAAACGCCGACTCTAAGGCAACCATAATAATAGGAATGGCAAGCACATACCGGGCAATTCGGAAAAGGACTGGTTAATATATGAAATGCATCACTAGGTGCCTCAACATCTCAGACTATATAAGCTCATTTTTAGAATATTGACCAATTTAGAGGCAGAGGCAGAAGTATTCAAAGTTTGAGTGCATTCTCCAATGACCAAAGCTGAATCATGATGTCTACCATATATTTGGCTAAGCTTAATTTGTAATGTAAATATATTGGTATATGATCTTAGTTATTCTCTAAATATTCATGTGCTAGACTTTATGCATGATGATAGGCAAAGTTTCTAACATGATCAATTTGAACAAACAAAAGTTCACAGCCACAAATTTGGAAAATTCTGGATCTTGGATATGATATCTATATTCAGGTATATTCATTAATAAATTTCACCAATTTTTTCTTATTCATGCAAGCATATAATGGATTTTACAATAATTTCTCCATAGAAACAATAAAATGGTACAATTGGACCCCAAACCTATGAATGAATAAACACGAATTCCCTACTGTAGAATTAATAATTAAAGTTATAGTAAAAGTGGATCTTACAAGAAAATGGGAGGAAAACCTTAAAATTTTCAATATGGCTAACTTCAATTCTGATATTTGTGTGCTTACTTATTTGCAAATCAAATTTCAATATGCAGGACCATTACACACGGAATTGGAATTGGGAGAAAAAT
This sequence comes from Pterocarya stenoptera, assembly GCA_003123785.1. NCBI lineage: Eukaryota > Viridiplantae > Streptophyta > Magnoliopsida > Fagales > Juglandaceae > Pterocarya > Pterocarya stenoptera. Next base: position 38,321 of record QEOT01007705.1, on the reverse strand, counting down.
CCTAAAAATTTTCAAAAAAATCGAAATTCCACGATAGGGCAACAAAATTAGGCAACCTTCAAATAACAAAATCACAAGTATCATTAAATTAGATATACAGTGAAGTCATGGCAACAAAATTTTCAAAATTTAAGAACTCAAATTCACCACAAATCAAAAACCAAATACCAATTGCGAATCAAACAAATGGAGGTGGTAATATAGTTACTGCATCGCAAAGGCTGACGGGAAGTAGTCTACGGTGGGACTGGGCTCACAACGACGGCATGACGACAACAAACAGTATGGCACAACATACGGGAAGAGAGAACCAGCGAGAGAAGGCTTGCGAAAGAGTGAGGGGGAGAAAAGAGATCCTGCGTTTTGGATCCCGTGTATAGAAAATGACGTCATCCCACTTGAAATGGTACAGCATCGTTTAGCTAGCTTTGATGTAAAACGGATTCATTTTACATCTGAATTTTTTTTTAAATGTTGGAGTTCGGAGCCCAAATGCAATCCGAACTCCAAATTCGGCTATCCTACTCTGTCCGAGTCGAAACCGATGAAAAATCTGCACACCCCAATTGTTTGGGAGTTGTGAGCTGGGTGTTTGGGCCTTATCTTGGGTTAGACAAATCTTTGAGCCATTTTTCTGTCTCGCCGTACTTTTGGAGCATACAAATAAAAAGGGTCCATAAAATTCTTCTCTCTCGCCGTATTAGACCGTACGGTAGAATTAAAATCTGCATTTGATTTTCAAAGTACGTACACGTATTTTTTATGGACTTTTTTGTGAATTTTTTATGTTTATTTGTATTAAGGGTGTCAAATTATATTTTTGGATCGTATTCATATAGTATTAAATTATAAATATTTAATTATATAGATCAATCGAAACTCAATCCGTTAAACTAAACGTATTAAATTTTTAAATCTTAACTCAACTCATTTAGATAACGGATCGTGTTATGTCACTTATTTTGAACTGTTTAATAATTAATTAGAAATATGTTAGCACTACACAACTCATTCAAATTCATTTGTTTCATGTAAATGGATTGAACTAAAACGCATAACTTATTTGACTTTATTAACATAATTTTACATTAAAGTTAAAATCCATATTTATTAATAACTACAATATATTTAAAAAAATATATCAATATTTTTCAAATTTTAACATATAATAAAACCAATATTACAAACCATACAATAACAAATATGAACATAGGTCTAAAATTACAATCTCAATAATAAAAATATAAGCATACTGATAAATATCAATATTACAACTTAACAATAATAAAATTTTAATTTTGAAATAAATTTTAAATAGATAAAAACGTGTTAATTTTGTATTAAATAGATTAACCCGTTTATAAATCGTATCTTAACAAGTCAATTCATTTTAACTTAAATTCGTTAACATTAAATCCAAACTTACTAATTTTATATCATATTTGAATTGAATTCACGGATATGCATTACACGTTACCACTCCTAATTTATCTGCTCCACAAGTATGGTCAGACAGAAAAGAGTTGGAGCCACGTATTTTTTCTTGACTTTACTCTCTCACACTGTGTGGCCCTGCGGGTGTGGGATTAAATAGTAGTAGGTGGGTTTTGGCGTGTGTACGTGTCTGTTTGTGGGAGGATGAAATCTCTTTAAGAGGATCAAGGCAAGTGGAGTGTCGTTTTCTAGACGTAATACTTGTAATATAAAAGACCATTCACAAACATATTATATAAAAATAAATTTACGAACTGACTTAAATTTATTAAATTTATTTTATAATAAAAATAACTTTATACTATGACATATCACATTAAAATATATAAGTTTATAGATTTACTTTTTATGACCTTTATATAACTAAAATATTTCTCAAATAGAAATTGTCTAGAATCTATTAAACTAAACATATATGATACATGTTGTATTTATTAATATATATACATACATTTAGAATATAACTAATATTTCATATAATTAATATCATCTCACTATCCAAACGAGGTCGAACAAAGTTCGATTCCAGCTGTTCAAAACTAACCAATGTGAAAAGCCAATATGAACGGAAGCCTTGAAATTCAACACTCGAGTTTCTAGAAGTCTCCATTTGATTTTTCCGGGAAAAAAATAGAAGGAAGAAAATTTGGAAACGCAAGAGCACAACTGATCTTTGGCAACTTCTAGTAAAAAAATAATTTGTCCAAATCTGCAAGAAAGATTGAGCCACTTGAATTTTAACGACACTATGGCCCTAGCTCATACGAAAGGGCCCCAAAAGATCCTTTATTTTTATTTTTTATTTAGAAAGAAAAATAAAAGAAGAAGCAAAAGAGAATGTGCACACAATTTCCTCATTTTCTTGGCCTACAAGAAAGAAGAAATAATAAAGAAGTTGGTTGATATGAAATATAGTGAAAGGTCTGTGCTCATTATAAAAAAGATTAGCACATAGTCAAAGAAGTCTTGGATCTCAGGTCCCTCCTGCAGACTCGATCTTGATGGTGACAACTATACTGTTTTCAGCATTTGGCTTCAACACTAGTAGTATTATTTTTACACATTCCAGCTCACATGTTGATAAGTGAAAACTACTATTGGCTTCAACACAAATGCAGAATGACAAACCGTACGTGGCACAGATTCGTTCTAATCCAAAAAACAAAAGACTCGTTCTAATCCTCTAACCAATGTAAATTAAGAAGCATTTTAAGAAAACCTTTGAACAGTATGTTCTCAGGAATTGTACAAGAATGGCCTATTTATAGTGTAATCAAGGAAATACAATCAACATGTAAATACAAAATATTCAGACCTAGAATGAATATATCCCATGGAAGGAATAAGGTAATAATGCCTAAAAATAGTTCATCCCTGTAAAATATTACTTGTCCTAAAAGTTTAAGGTGATCATGAGAACATTCCAAGAAAATTATAGCAAGGAAGATTCTGTATTGCAATTGTACAGAAATAACCTATCTATAACGGAATAAGGCTTTCATATATATATATATATATCTAAATATATATATATATATATATACTTTTCATGGCTTCTTTTAGAAACAGCCAACACTTCAGATTAACCATTTATTAATAGAGACAAAAGTAAACCTATCTATAACGGAATAAGGCTTTCATATAAATATATATATATATATATATATTTATACTTTTCATGGCTTCTTTTAGAAACAGCCAACACCTCAGATTAACCATTTATTAATAGAGACAAAAGTAAACCTTGTGCAGACAAGGCAAGACAACTTGTTTGTATATATCTTAGTTCATGAAGGTTGAAGGAACGGGGAAGCTATTCTAATCACTCATTTAATAAACGTTATTGACTGTGATGGGTCAACACGCTGTCAGCCAACGATTAGTATTGGAAGGCGGAAAGAATCAAAGAATATGGCCATAGCTGCAGAGTTCAGCAAAACTCCATGAACACAACACTTGCAATAGAAAAAAGTACTTGAAAGTTAAAAGTGACGATGTCTTGAGAATTTTGGAGGACCTGATTAGGCTGCCAAAAAGAAAAAAAAAATGGCAGCAGAGTCTCTAGTGAGCTTTCTGCTTGACAAGCTTGCTAGCTTTGTTGAAAATGAGATTCCACTCTTGAAGAGGGATCGGCAAGAAGCTTTGTTTCTGAGAGGAGAATTAGAGCGCATGAGGGCTTTGCTGAAGATTGCAGATGCGTTGGAAGAAAGTGATGAGGAGCTCAAAGTGTGGCTTAAGCAAGTAAGAGAGATTGTTTATGAAACAGAAGATGTTCTTGATGAATACGGACTTATTCAAGCACGTGATCAATGTCATGAGCTTGGACTCTATGGTTATCTCCACAAATTTTCATGTTGTATCAAGAGCATGAAGGCTCGTTCTCGTATTATTTCTGAATTAAGTTGCATCAACTCCAGAATCAAAAATATTGCTGACGTTCATGAGAGGCTGCTTCCCAAATTCACCAGAGCCGAACAAGGTTCAGGCATCACAAGTGCAGGAAATACATGGGAGTATCGTCGAGGGGATGCTCTTCTTCTCGACAAGACTGATTTAGTTGGGATAGATGAGCCTAAGCAGAAGCTGGTGGAGTGGCTCGTAAAGGGTGGTTATGGACGTGAAGTGGTTTCTGTGGCAGCAATGGGTGGAATGGGGAAAACTACCTTGGCAAAGCAAGTATATGATGATCCAGAAGTGAAGAAACACTTCAAAAGACGTGCATGGATCACTGTTTCTCAATCTTTCAAGATGGAAGAACTCCTCAGAGACATGATCCAACAAATCTTCAGCGTAGTTAGCAGACCAGTTCCAGAAGGTTTAGACAGCATGAACAAAGACCGGCTGAGAAGAATAGTCAAGGATTTGCTCCAGAAAAGGAGGTACTTGATTGTCTTGGATGATGTATGGCATTTGTATGAATGGGATGCTCTCAAATATGCCATGCCTAACAATAACTATGGCAGCCGGATAATCCTCACCACACGTAATGCTGATGTGGCCTCCTCCTCTGGTATCGAATCCGTAGGTAAGGTCTATAACTTGAACCCCTTGACCCCAGAAGAATCTTGGCAACTTTTCAGCAGGAAGACCTTTCAAGGGAATGCATGCCCTAGTTATCTCAAGGAAATCTGTCAATATACTTTAAAAAAGTGTGAGGGACTTCCCCTTGCAATTGTGGCAATCAGTGGTGTTTTGGCTACAAAAGACAAGCGCAGGACTGACGAGTGGAATATGGTTGGCCGCAGTCTTGGGGCTGAAATTGATGGAAATGATAAACTCCAGGATCTGAAGAAAGTACTTTCACTCAGTTTCAATGATTTGCCATTCTACCTAAGATCTTGTTTTCTATACTTGAGCATATTTCCAGAGGACTATCGTATTGAGCAAATGAGGGTAATACGATTATGGATAGCAGAGGGATTCATTGAACCCAAAGAAGGGAAAACACTGGAAGAAGTTGCAGAGGACTACCTCAATGAACTGTTGAATAGAGGCCTACTGCAAGTGGCAGCCACAACCACCGACGGAAGGGTCAAACTGTATCGCGTCCATGACCTGCTCCGGGAGATCATCATGTCAAAGGCTAGAGATCAGAACTTCACCTCCATAGCAAAGGACCACAACATGACGAGACCTGATAAGGTTCGACGCCTTGCTATACATAATTCATTGCAAAATCTACAAGAAAACAGGTCTGCTCCTCGTCTACGTTCTTTGTTTATCTTTCGGGTGGTAGAAAAGCTGTACATACAAAGATTGTTTCATGGAGGTTTTAACCTGCTAAGTGTGTTGGATTTGCAAAATGCACGTTTAAGCAAGTTTCCAATGGATATAGTCAACCTCTACTACTTGAAATATCTAAGCTTCAGAAGTACCAAGGTTAAAACCATTCCAAGCCTCATAGGGAAGCTCCAGAACCTAGAGACGTTGGATCTTAAACATTCTCGAGTCACTGAATTGCCTGTTGAGATCTTGAAGCTCCAACGACTTCGGCATCTCCTTGTATATCATTTCGAACTTGAATCTTATGAATATTTTCACTCAAGATATGGTTTTAAGGTTCAAGGAAATATAGGGTCTCTGCGATCCCTACAAAAGTTGTGTTTCATAGAAGCGAACCAAGGCAGTGACACTTTAATGCTAGAGCTGGGGAATCTGTATCAACTAAGGAGGCTAGGCATTGTAAAGCTGAGAAAAGAAGATGGGAAGTCTCTGTGTTTATCCCTTACAAAGCTGACTCACCTTCGTGCATTGTCTTTAACTTCAATAGAGGAGGAAGAGATTCTTGATTTGCAGCACCTTTCTTCTCCACCTCCATTGATTCAGCGGGTCTATTTGCGAGGACGTTTGGAAACATTACCTCACTGGATACCATCACTCCATGGTCTGGTCAGATTGTCCTTGAAATGGAGTAGATTAATGGATGATCCACTTGTGCTCCTCCAAAAATTACCCAATCTAGTTCACCTCGAATTACTTCAAGCTTTTGAGGGAGACACACTGTATTTTAGGACCGGGGGGTTCATGAAGCTCAAGCTTTTAGGCCTTGACGAATTCAGTGAACTTAGATGCATGCAAGTGGAGGCTGGAGCAATGCCTTGTGTTGAAAAGCTAATTATCCAGCGCTGCGAATTGCTGAAGAGGGTGCCAATGGGCATTGAATATCTCACCAACTTGAAAGTTCTTGAATTTTTTGACATGCCTGAAGAATTCATACAGACACTTCGCCCAGATGACAAACAAAGTGATTATTGGAAAGTTGCTCACATCCCAGAAGTCTATTCTACCTACTGGAGAGAAGGTGGATGGGAGGTCAATCCTTTGGATCTGGGTGATGGAGAAAATTTTCCCCGGCCCGGTACTATCACTATGAGGGACCATGAACTTCAATCACGTTGGAAGTGATGTATTCACAGGCGTGGGCTCGATATTTCATCACCTCACTTGTAAACGACAGTTTGTAAACGTGTAACTTCTCACTGTAGCTGGATCATAGGTGAGATATATATGGTTCTGCTGTGGTTCACAAGGTCTATGATGCTCAGAGCGCGCCTGCAATAAACCAGGTTGTAAAGTTGTTGGGGGATCAGAGTTTGTAAATCTTGTAAATGATTGTGTATACTCATTGTATATAAATAAGCTTGGAGTACTCTTGCAAAAGAGCCACTAGGTTTTGAGTGGTGAATTGCAAATTGTAAATATGTTATGATAACTGTAAGTACTCCAGCAGTATTGGGAATCATGTAAAAATTGTAAATACTCTTTTATCAATGGAACAGAGAAAACCTCTGGTTGTTTGTAAATGCTTATCTGCTTTCTATGATTTCATTTTCTTTTGAAAATATGCATATTCTCCAATCCCCAATCAGCCTATTTTACCTTTACATGTTTGTGGGCTATAACATCTCCACCACACTCTTCATGAAGAACATACCACTTAATCCTCTATCCAACTCTTCCATCACCCACATCAAGCAGCTTCAACATTTTTTCCTCCATGCGCAAGAGCAATTCCCTTTGAAACTGAGTCCCCAAAAGTTTTTGTTCTTAGCTAAGTTCTTAACCAGTTTTTCTACATAGACTGCTCCTCATCGGTGCCACCTATTTAAGCATCTTGGCTTGATTCTAGATTTCTATGTGACACATAATTCTACGATCACAATCACACACAACTCAGCCTCCAAATGCTTTATGGACACTTTAAAGCAATAACTATCAACTTGGTAAACCAAAATCTGTATTTTTTGACTTGCCATGATTTTATTTGAAAGAGAGATTAAAAAAAATGAATCATGCAAATCAAAATTGGTTGTCATCAGTATAGAGTGTGTGTTCTCCATACCAGTTTGCAAGTAGAATGACTTATTTGAATTTATTGGCTCCAACTAACTAGAAAAAGAGGAGTTCAGGATATCCCTTGTTTCATCATAACCACCATGGCCATGAAGATAAAAGCACATTACCTAGTTTTTAAGGATGCAAACGGGCCAAAACTAGAAAGAAGAATACAGAGCATATGTATTCCCTTATGGCAGTAGGGAAAGATGGAGTTTTAACCCCAAAACACAGCAAAATTCTTCTCCAAAAGGTAGCTATCGTGCTCAGTTGGAATCTTACATTTTTGTAGACATTTTTTGTTTTGATAAAAGTATAAACCTATAATTTGTGTTTGGATGGATGAAAAATATTTTTTTTATCAATAAACAAATTTTAATTGATCAAAAGAGTAGGCAAAAGCCTAAGCATACGGGACATATACAAGAGCAACGCCTAAGCGTGCTAGTTTAGTGATTCAAGGAATTCATGGAAGGTCATGCCATGAAAATCAATTACAATTGCCCAATGGAGTAAAGTATTAAAAAAATTCTAAGCTCATCCATTGACCGCTCTTAGTCTTCAAAGCTTCTTTCTTTCCTCTCCCTCCAAATGCACCACCATAGACATATTGGTACCATTTTCCATATGGATGCAATTTGAGAGTTACCCCGAATGCCTCTCCAAAAAGCTAGGAGGTTGCTTACCCTTATCGGCATCACCCAAGCTAATCTCAACCGAGCAAAACCTTCATTCCACAAAGTTGACAATCTCACAATGAAGTAGTACATGGTCAGTGGAGTCTCCACTCTTCTTGCACATACAACACCAATCCATGACTATGATTCAATGTTTCCTCAAGTTGTCTATTGTGGGAATCTTCCCCAAAGAAGCCATCCATACAAAAAGTGATACATTTAGAGGTGCCTGTCTTCCAAATGCTCTTCCATGTGAATGGATTTATGTTGTGGGTGGTCATGGTTTGGTAGAAAGAGTGGACTGTGAATATCCCTTTCTTAAAGGAGCACCAAGAGATCTTGTCTTCAACTCCCCCCGACAAATGGGTGGGGTACACAAGGAATCAATTTCTCAATCTTGTGCGTCTCTGAGAAATGTAACATTTCATTGGGGAGGACCATTGGAGATGATTAATAGATCCGCAATCGAGGCTTCTTTCATTTTTTTTTTTTTTTTATAAATAAAAGATATTTGTATTATTATGAGTAGGTAGAGCCCAAGTTACGAGGGGTATACAAGAGTTTACATCTAGCTAAGAGGGAGAGATAGAAACAAGAAAATCATGAAAATTTAGTCCATTACAATTTACAACACTCGCCCAAAGGAACAAAGTTTTAACAAAGAATACTCTAATCTCCCTGTTTGCTCCTTATCTTCAAAAGTCCGATCATTTGGTTCCTTCCATAGGCACCAAAGAACACATATAGGAATCATCTTCCACACGGCTGAGATTTGTGGAATCCTGTCCAAAATTCTTCCAACTGGCCAGGAGCTCAACCACTGTAGCAGACATAACCCAGGCTAACTCCAGTCTTTTGAAGATATCATCCCACAGTGATCTAACGGCCTCACAATGCAACAGAAGATGATTCACAGTCTCACAATTCTTTCTGCACATACAACACTAATCCACAACAATCACCCGGCGTTTTCGTAAATTATTCATAGTCAAGATCTTGCCCAATGAAGTTGTCCAAGCAAAAAAGTCCACCTTAAACTTCTTTCATTCTTTCATTCTTGCTAAGCCATAAACTTCCTTGAGTGCCCTATCGCAGCACCATACATTGTGCCAAAATTTGACTTTCAATCTGTTACCCACAATAAAGCATGTGTGTCCCAAACTCTTCTTATATGTTTCCATAGCCCCCACTCCATAACTCCCACTCACCTCATTAGAACAACAACCTCCCCATGTTTTCCCATGCTTTAATGCGATGAAGATTCTCTACAAGGCCTCCCTTTCATAGTGATATCTCCATAACCATTTGCCAAGCAAGGCTTTGTTGAAAGATGTCAAAGATGTCAAGTTCCGAATTCTCAAACCTCCTTTAATGGGAGAGCAAATTGGGGCCCTTTTCACCAAGTAAATTTAAACTCATCTTTTATCCCTTATAAGAAATCATGTTGGAGTTTCTCCATGAGATAGGCCACCTTGGCAGGGAGAGGAAATAAGTTGGCAAATTGGAACCATTACTTTTGATTTGGGTCACCCTACCCCCTTTGGATAGATACATCCTCTTCCCACTAGCTAATTTCATCTCCATTTTTTTTCTAGAATATCATCCCAAATAGATTTCAATTTGAACGTAGCACCTGACAGGAGGCTGAGATGTCTCATGGGCAGCTGAGATATCTTACAACCCAAAATGGACGCCATACTTTCCACATTAGGAACATTTCCTAACACTACTTCTAATTTGGCCAAGTTCACCTTCAACCCTGATGCAACCTCAAAGTATAATAGGAGAGCCCTCAAAGCTTGAATTTGATCGTGTATGACTCCACAAAAAATTAGGGTATCATAGGCGAATAATAAATGAGACATGTTAAGCAAACCAGTGATTGCCTCCCCCACTAAGAATCCAGATATGAACCCACCCTCCATGACACCTGAAATCATCTTACTAAAACCTTCTATCATAAAAACAAACAGTAGCGGAAATAGATGGTCACCTTGTCACAATCCTCGTGAGCTTTTAAAGAATCCTTTTGGCATGTCATTCACCTATATAGAGAAACAAGCCTTAGAGATACAGTGATGGATCCATGTACACCATTTCGTACCAAAGTCACATCTCTCGAGCATGTAAAGTAAAAATCTCCAATTGACATGATCATTGGCTTTTTCCATATCCACCTTGCACAAAAGCCCCTACTCTCCCAACTTGAGTCAACTATCCAAACATTCGTTGGCAATAAGTCTCGAGTCGAGGATTTGCCTACCTTTGACAAAGGCATTTTGATGCTTTAATATTAATTTCTCCAACACCTTACTCAACCTATTTGCCAATACTTTTTTTTATACAAGGGGGGTGAGGGGTTTCGAACCCAGGTTTTCCATTTGGAGAACTGAGTCATATGTCATCTGGCTCTTGGCTATTCGCCAATACTTTGGATAGAATTTTCTATAACCCGCCCACCAAGCTGATGGGATGATAATCTTTTACCTCTACAGGGCCAAGCTTTTTTGGTATGAGCGCGATAAAAGTTGCATTTAGGCTTTTTTTCAAACCTTTCATTTTCATGAAATTCATGGAAGACCCCATGATGTCTTCTTTAAGCACTCCCTAGCATGTTGGAAAAAAAGCCATAGATAATGCCACCCCCACTTGATTACAACCCCACAAACTCCTAATAATGCAAAGAGGGGGATAAATGCCAATTTCATTTCTTGCAAACACACAATGTCTAACTTCCATTTACGAAACTGATTTCTAACTTGAAGATGTTTTTCCTTCTCCTTCAGCCCCCTTACATTCCAAGAAATAATTTTTGGTTTCATAAAACCTCCATTGCCCTTCCCTTCGATCTTCCACGATTGGAGCTTTTCTCTCTTGCTCCATCATTTATTGTCCCGTCAAGTCTTTTAAGTTCTCTTGCTCTTTTCTTAGCTGATGTGAGCTCCCCACTGATGCAGAATGAGTCTTTCCAGCGTCTATAGCTGCAAGGAGAGTTATGAATTGATCCTCAAAACCGTCACACAAAATCCACACACAGTGTTGAATCTCCTTTGCCCTGGGTAAAACACAATCTAAAGCCTGGATGTTGCTATTTTTGCTTGGATGTAAGGAAAACCAAGGGAGTTGGTTCTTCGTTGCAAGCATCTTCACTCATTTGTAGAATTGCTTGTGTCAATTTTGGTCTGAATGCCCTTTCCATAGAGTTTCCTTTCATTATATAGAAGAGATTTACATAATTAATGCTAGATTTCCAGCGCCTAAAAGCTATATAAGGTAAGTATTTCCAACTTATTTACAGCCTAATTATCTGCTATGTACAATCTAGATATCAAGGAAAACATCCATAAAATATAACAAATCAAATCCCAAAATCATCTCCGTAACATCCCCCCTCAAATTGATGCTGGTAGATCAAGAATTATCAATTTGTCAACCAAGAACTGATGTCGGTGCCGTGAAAGAGCATTAGTGAAGATGTCTGCAGTTTGATGTTCAGTGGAAATGTGAGGAAGAGTAACCACATGTCTATCAAAGGATTCACGTATGGAATGACAATCGACTTCGATATGTTTCATACGCTCATGGAAGACAGGATTAGCAGCGATCTGAATAGCACTGGTATTATCAGTATGAAGAGGAGTGGAATGAAGCTGAGGAAAACCAAGTTCACCCAATAACCCACGAAGCCATGTGATCTCCGAGCAAGCGGAAGACATTGCACGATATTCAGACTCAGTGGAGGACTTGGAAACTCTGTCTTGCTTCTTACTCTTCCAGGAAATGAGTGCATTGCCAAAAAATATGCACCAGCTAGTAACAAAACGATGAGTGTCCGCACATCCGGCCCAGTCAGCATCACTATACCCCACCAACTATAAGAAAGATTCCTTAGGAAAGAACAACCCGCATGTAGAGGTGCCTTTTAGATATCAGATAATGCGGCAGACAGCAGCTAAGTGAAGGTGTCGAGGAGCCTGCATAAATTGACTGACCTGCTACACAGCAAAAGAAATGTCAAGACGAGTAATCGTCAAGTAGTTCAAACTCTCAACTAGTTGCCGATACAAGGATGGATCTGATAGAAGCTCGCCTTCCTCCTGATGAAACTTAAGATTTACCTCCAAGGGAGTAAGAACAAAATTACCCAATTGAAGGCCAACTAATGAAATCAGTTCCTCCATGTATTTGTGCTGGTGTAACAATGTACCAGTCGAATTTGCACCTCAAGGCCAAGAAAATACTGCAAGGGACCAAGATCTTTCATGTGAAAAGAGGCCTTGAGATGCTGTTGTAATTGCTTAATTAACTCAGTATCAGAGCCAGTAATCACAATGTCATCAACATATACTAGAAGCAATCCAATTCATGCAGAAGTCTTGCGAAGAAACAGAGAGGAATCAAACTGACTCTGAGTGAAGTGAAAAGCAAGTAAAGTAGAGCGAAATTTATCAAACCATGCATGCGGAGCCTGTCTCAGTCCATACAAAGACCGGCGTAGTCGACAAACCTCTGAGGAAGGTGTAGTAAACATGCCGAGAGGTGGATACATATAGATTTCTTCCTTCAAATCCCCATGAAGAAATGCATTCTTCACGTCCATCTGTCGGAGAGACCACCCCTGCGACACAGCAAGTGCCAAGATAGTCCGTACAGTAGTCATTTTGGCAACAGGTGCTTCATAATCAATACCATACTCCTGACGGTTCCCAAGGGCCACGAGACGGGCCTTATATCGGTCCAGTGAGCCATCAGACCGAAACTTGACGGAGTACACCCATTTACAACCAATAGGTTTGACACTAGAGGGACAAGTCACAAGATCCCAAGTGTAATTGTCTTGAAGAGCTTGGATTTCTTCTTGTATGGCCTACTGCCAACATGCTTGGGTGGCTGCCTGAGTATAAGAGTGAGGAACAGAAACAGTGTCGAGAATGGCAGTAAGCGAGGTATGAGAAAAACCATACCTATCTGGTGCATGTGTAACTCGGGTGGAGCACCGAGGTATAGAAAGCGTAGAATCAGATGACGGATCAGTGTCTGGAAAAGGCGTTGAAGAAGGACGTCGATGATACACCACACCTGGTTTAAATCGCTCAATGGAAGAAAGCACATCATCAAAAGCAGGTAGAAGAGTAATGGAAGGATCAGAAATAACCTGAGATTGAAAGAAATATTGATTTTCAAAGAAAATCACATTTCGGGAGATTCGGAATTTGTTCGCATGAGCATCATAACAAACAAATCCTTTCTGAGTAGGGCTATATCCCATAAAAACACGTGACAGACTGACAAGCTTGATCAATAGGTGGCATGAACAAAACAAACACACCCAAAAGTATGAAAGGATTGATACTCAGGAGATATGCCAAACAATCAAAAATAGGGAAAATCATAATTTAGAGTGGCATTAGGCAAACGATTGATCAGATAAATAGCAATAGATAAAGCTTCTACCCAGAACTTAGAGGGTACAAATGATTTTGGGATTTGATTTGTAATATTTTATGGATGTTTTCCTTGATATCTAGATTATACATAGCAGATAATTAGGCTGTAAATAAGTTAGAAATACTTACCTTATATAGCTTTTAGGTGCTGGAAATCTAGCATTAATTATGTAAATCTCTTCTATATAATGAAAGGAAACCCTATGGAGAGGGCATTCAGACCAAAATTGACATGGTACCAGAGCCCCTACTTTGATATTCATCTCTGTGGTCTAAATTCTTCGTGCTACAGTTTTTTTGCTCTGTTTTGCAAGTTTCTTTTGCTCGTGGTGTCGGCTGTTTTGGTTGTTCTCGGTGGTGGGTTCACTGTTTTTGGTGTCTGTCAGCATTTCTTTGTAGTTCTCAGAGCTATCTGTGGTGGACATCGGCGTTTCTGTGGGTGGCTGTGTGGCTGTCGGCACTGTTTGTGGCTGTCGGTGTTGTCTGTGGTGGCTGTGTTGCAGGTTGACCATCTCTGTTGTGAGCTTTGTTTCGGCAAGGGCTATTTTCGGTTCCCGTTGGTCACACAAGCTTTGTCGTGAGCTTTGTTTCGGCAAATACCAACAGCAAGTATCGGGTTATTTTATTTGGGTCATTGAGTGGGTTGTTGCTTGCCGATAGTGGGCTTTGAGCTTTTGTTTGTTTGAATTGCCGTGCCTGCATTGGTCTCTTTGGTTGATTTGTTCCTATTTTCTACGTGATTTCCTTTTACCATGTCTAGTGAGAATAATATTGTTTGCTTTACTGGGAAGAATTTTTCTACTTGGGAATTTCAGTTTAAAATGTTTTTGAAATGAAAAGAATTATCAAAACATATTGATAGTTCTGCTAAAATTCCACTAACGAAAAGGAATTTGCCCAATGGGAGGTCAAGGATGCTAAGGTGATCTCTTGGTTGTTGGGGACGATTGAGCCCCACCTTGTGACCAATCTTCGCTGTTTTGCTACGGCCCAGGCTATGTGGGACTATCACCACCGTATTTATCACCAAGATCATATTGCTCAGAAGTTCCAGTTGGAGTTGGAAATTAGTAATTATAGTCAAGGTAATTTGACTATTGAGCAATTTTATTCTGGTTTTATTAATCTTTGGAGCGAATATTCTCCTGTTGTTCATGCTAAGGTTCCCACTGCGGCACTTGCGGCTCTTCAAGTGGTTCATGCTGAGAGTCAACGCGATCAGTTTTTTATGAAGCTTCGACCTGAATTTGAGCCTGTTCGAGCCGGTTTATTGAATCGTAATCCGGTTCCTTCTTTGGATATTTGTTTGGGAGATTTATTACGTGAAGAACAACGGTTATCCACTCAAATGGGTATGACTTCTGAGAAGGTTTTTTCTGAGACTGTGAATGTCGCCTATGCAGCACAAGGGAAAGGGAGAAACAAGTTGCAGTGTTTCAGTTGTAAGGAGCTTGGCCATATTGCTCGAAACTGTCCTAAGAAAGTTTGTAAGTACTGCAAGAAAGAGGGTCATATCATCAAAGATTGTCGGGTGCGGCCTCAGAATCGCCAATCCCAAGCCTTTCAAGCTGCTGTTCAGTCCGCGTCTTCTTCTGTCTCCCACTGTAAGCTCTGATTCCTCTGTTCTCACTCCTGCCATGGTCCAACAGATGATTGTGTCTGCTTTTACGGCTTTAGGCCTGCAAGGTATGGGTCCTAACTCCACTTCTTGGATTGTTGATTCGGGTGCTTCTAATCATATAAGTGGTAGTACAACGGGTCTCCATGGTGTTCGTAAGTATGGAGGCACACAGACTATTCAGATTGCTGATGGCAGTACACTTCCCATTACTGCTGTTGGTACTTTGGGCTCTTCATTTCAAAATGTTTTTGTCTCTCCTAGATTATCTACCAATTTGATTTCTGTTGGACAATTGGTGGATAATAATTGTGATGTTCATTTTTCTCGTGGTGGTTGTCTTGTGCAGGATCAGGTGTCGGGGACGGTGATCGCGAAGGGGCCTAAAGTGGGACGTCTCTTTCCTTTACAATTTTCTATTCCTAATGTTGTTTCTTTTGCTTGTATGGCTAATGCCAATAATAATTAAGTATGGCATAAGAAATTAGGTCATCCTAATTCTATTGTCTTGACTCATCTTTTGAAACATGGTTTTTTGGGCAATAAAGATTCATATTCTTCGTCTCCTGTATCTTTTGATTGTGCTACTTGTCATCTTGGTAAAAGTAAAACATTACCTTTTCCTGTGCATGGTAGTCGTGCTTCTACTTGTTTTAAGATTGTGCAACTGATGTTTGGAGTGTCGGTCCTATTATTTCTCATGGTCAGTATCGTTATTTTATGACGTTTATTGATGATTATAGTCGATTTACTTGGATCTATTTTCTCCGTTCTAAAGCTAACGTGTTCTCTAATTTTCAAAAATTTGTTGCACTTGTCGAGACACAGTTCAGTACTTGTATCAAAACCTTATGCTCCGACTCGGGGGGAATACATGTCTCATTCCTTTCAGACTTATCTTCAGCAAAAAGGGATCATTTCACAGCGTTCTTGTCTTTATACCCCTCAACAAAATGGAGTCACTGAGCGTAAGAATCGTTATCTCTTAGATGTCGTCCGTACTTTGTTGATTGAATCATCTCCGTAATAGCTTGTACTACACCCACTCTATCTAAGACCAAACCTAGCCTCTGCCAATTCTCTCCCTCAGACCCATCCTATTCAAACACAACCATCGATGTGTTTGAAGTTTCTGTTACCTCCGTATCATCTTCACGATCCCACACCTCTGTTGGATCATTTCCCAAGCTCAAAAGATCACCTATTTCCAACGACGACAGTCTTTGGAGTGGAGCAAAGGTGTTCTCGTCAGTTTGGATAGTCCGACTGACTTTTTTGTGTCTAAAAAACTAGCCCAACATCCACTATGCTTAACGCCGATGCCCCCCCTAGACCAGGATATCAGCTGCCAGCTCACCTTCCTCCATCGGTCGATCTGTGGGGACCCCATTCAATGATTGGCGGCCACTAGTGAGCTTTGTGCAGCTTGGGAGGAAGAAGCAAGCTCAAAAATGGAGTGGCACACATTTTCGACCTGCCATCACTGGGTCTAGTACCCTGTGGGTTCGTGGGCTTTCTACTTACCCTTCTCAGCCCAAGACTTTCTTGTTTCCCCCATGCCCATATGCGAACCCAATGACTTAGAGGCATATCAGGCCACTTCCAAGCCCTAGCCCAGGCCCATATCCTTGTTAATTCTGTTTATTAAACCCGTGAGCCTTTCCCTTAAATCTATCAATTCCTCCTTCATGCCAAGTATGGAAGTCTCCTCAACACTACGCCCCTTGAACAAAGAGCCACCATCCCTCCTTGCGTAAACACTCCTGGTTGGTGACGCATCAATAACTTCTCTCTCCTTCAGTATTCTGATACTGCCCTCCAAATCTTGGTTCAACCTTACTCTTCTCGGTATTGCTTCCGTTCTACCGACATCACCTCTAGTGGCTGGAGCATGGCCCACGACTACTTCTGCGTAGTCTTAACAACAGTTGCATCACATGTGGCTATCTTTGGAGGTCGTTGGATGAGAGACTCAACACTCCCATATTTCTTCCCTACGAATTTACCCACACATCTCACAGAGCTCCATAGCCATCTTTCTCCAACCTTGACCTTCAACTTCTTTGGGTATGATGATTCTGCTTCTCCTGCCACCACCTCTATACTCTACTATGGTCAAATATCTTCCATACTACGGTCCACTAATGCTTATGGATATTTGACCTTCAACTTCTTTGGGTATGATGATTCTGCTTCTCCTGCCACCACCTCTATAGTCTACTATGGTCAAATATCTTCCATAGGCATTAGTGGACCGTCATGCAATATAAGCACTGCTACCGAAGCTAGAAGTTTTGATAAATCACTTATTACAGTCTGATCAAGAGCATTCTTCCAGAGTCTACACAATCCAAATCACTATTGTAGAACTTATTACTAGCTCTTTAGACACCTTCCTTTCCCTCTCTATGATGCGTAATGCTCGACATTTCTGCATGCGAATCCTAAATAACTTTGTCTCTATAAGGACGCCTTCATGTACCCCATCCTTAACAATTACACCTCTTAATATCTTGGATGAAAAATATAAGGAATATGAAAAAAAATACAAGAAAGTTGGTTAACTTTGAGGGTGACCCTGCCTCCAAGAGAAAAAGAGAGAAACTTGATTATTTTTATCAATCTTCCAGAATGCCCTTGTTATATTTATACACATACTTGGACTTAACTAGTACTAACTACATAGGTAAATTCATGGGCCTAAAACTACTAAATTCCAGCCCAACAAAGCCTCAGATGCCGCCAACCCGGCCATTGGCTTTGTTACATTGCCATCCCCTTGAGAAGTTACTTGACATAAGTTGCAACCCTTTCAATCTTCAAAACTCTTTCCCCTATCGAAAGGCCAATGGGTTGATAATGCATATAACAAAGATTCGGCCGCAACGATGTACATATGGATCACATTTAATTCACCTAAAAAAGTTGTTACTTTTTATCTTCATTGATAATTCTGTCTTGAGCATCCAAACATACAGTCTTAAGTTTTAAAATGCACCATTCCAATTATAACCACATATAACACAATGGATTTTCTAAGGAAGAGTTGCACAATATTTTTCAAATGATGAAGTATTTTACCTATTCACAATATAAGAAATAAAACTAAATGCTAAATACTAAATACTAAAGAGAAAAGGAAAGACCTGTCACCTATACATAATCTAATTGTATTAGCCGGATTACGAACCAGACTTTTATTGCTATTTTCTAAAAGGAATACTTCCCCTAAACACTTCTTTACACTTCTTGGCTATCTTTCTAACGCCTGTTTCATTGTGAGAGGATTTAAACCTACCGGGAGATATGTGGATTCCATCCATTATATTGATCTTAGGGTCCTCAGGAATTGCCTTGGGCAGTGATAATGCATGCTGCATACCCCAAATTGAGAGTGGCCTCATATACATGAGAGATCGAAAATGCCCGTCAATTGTCCACCCCTCTGGAGTCTGGAACCAGTATCTGCATGTGGCACAAAGGAAGATGTCTCAATACCCACATTCGACACGCACACACCCATCAGAAAAGATAGGACAGCCCTGATATATGCAGTTCCAAACTGTGTGGTCTTTGTATCTCACACAAGATACTAAATTACTAATAGGTGTACATTTTGATATGTTGATAAATCAAATGGCCATTTGGTTGAGGACAGGGCACATGCAACCAAAGACAATCAACCAAGGTTTGTAAAATTTTCCATCTCCAGGTCAGCTAAAGTAACACAACACAAAATTTGAAAATCTTGGACCTTGTTTTATATATCATGGTTATTGGCAAGTGACATGATATATACTTATTGTTCATCTCATACCGTAAGTGATCCTTGATATACTTGATACAGTTCAATGGAGCAATCACAATACAAATAACTAAAGCATATGTATGGAACTCACCCATATCCATCTTCCGACCAGCTTGCAATAAAAATACCTTCAGCAGTTTTAAATGCCTCCTCCTCCATTCCAGTGAGGATCATTGTAGCTGCCACAGCATAGGTTATACCAGACCATATTTCACGCGATTGCATGCAAGACTCATCTACCTTTCCACTGGGATGCATCCCATTTACAGCACCCATTCTGCCTCCTTTAACTTTCATTACATTGAAATCATAGATTTTCTGAAGGGCATTTCTGATTTTAAAGCCATCAAAAAGTGAAGGCAGCCCTGAGGATGCTGTATACCATTGCCCTGCCAGTTGATCTGCTTGTATGGATTTACTGTTGCTACTTGACCCACTGTCATAGTTAAAATAAGAACCATTCCATAGTTTTTTCTCAAATGATGGTTTGGCTTTCAAAAATTTGCTTTTGCACCTTTCAGCAAAACTGCTGTCCCCAAGTTCAACGGCCATTGCAGCTGCAGCTTGGAGTGCGGCAAGCCACAGGCACCCACAGTAAGCACTTACACCGTGAGCTGTCCAAGTATCATACGTTTGATCTGGGAACCCATCATTCTCAATGAGGCCATCATCGTCCCGATCAAACTGTTCCATGTATTCCATGGCAGCACGAACTGCTGGCCAAACATCAACTCCAAATGACATATCCCTTGTTGCAGCAAAGTCTCTATACACTTGAAGCACAAACTTCGGGTTCAGATCCTTCCATTTGCTTGTATCATGAATATTATATGCATTCAGTTCATTCCATGGATCATGTGTTCCCAGATCATGAGGAACCGCTCCTCTAACCTTACGTATTCCACAATTGCCCTCTGTCAGAAACTTTACTTTCCTTCCATCCTNCGAGGCCATCATCGTCCCGATCAAACTGTTCCATGTATTCCATGGCAGCACGAACTGCTGGCCAAACATCAACTCCAAATGACATATCCCTTGTTGCAGCAAAGTCTCTATACACTTGAAGCACAAACTTCGGGTTCAGATCCTTCCATTTGCTTGTATCATGAATATTATATGCATTGAGTTCATTCCATGGATCATGTGTTCCCAGATCATGAGGAACCGCTCCTCTAACCTTACGTATTCCACAATTGCCCTCTGTCAGAAACTTTACTTTCCTTCCATCCTCAGATAAGACAGCCTCTGCAAAATCACGCTGAATGTTGAGTTCAATCTTGGGAAACAGCTCAAGAAGTGCAAATGAAGCATAAAAGTGAACATCATATGTGCACCACATGATGTACTCCACTCCTTCCAAGTACAGAAACCTTCCAACATCATCACTTTTATTTGAGTCTTGTCTGCAGTCCACCTCGGTTTCAGTTACTTTGACATCTGCATTTTCCACTTCTACTAATTGATGATGATCATTTCTCATGTTTGGAGTTGACAACGGAGAGTCTGTACAAAATATCAAAGTAGTTTCACTGTTATTTCTGACCTTTCTGACAAAGTTGTAGCCACAAGCAAAAGAGATTGTCAATATTATCCTCTTTAGGGAACCAAATTTTACTTGTAAAATATCAAGATGTAAAAGATGGCACAGATGAGTACCAATCCAAATTGTTCCACCAGCAACTAAAAAGTACAGCTCATTAAATAATGTGAATTTGTACCTGCCAATAGTGGACATAGCATTATGTATCTCCAACAAAAGACTCAAGAAAATCCATAAAAAATAGCATATGTGCCAAAAGTACCAATTGCTCGAGCAAATTACTGGGCATAGATTTCACAACCAATAAAAGCTCAAGCCAATGGTTTTCATGTGTTTTTAAGACCAATATCTCTTAGATGACCAGTTGTGGAGTGTTTATCGAGCATAGGCTTGACACCAACGGTCCCTGGAGCTCACCAGGCCCATGAATGGCTCCTCATAGAGACCCACACAAGTTTTGGAATGTATAAATGAATTGGAGGGATTAAAATTCATATATAAGGACAGCCCTTCAGTATATGCAATCTAGACAGGAACTCTGAAGAACTTCAAAAGATGGGGGTAATTACATTGCAACCCCCAAACTACCACTCATTTACAATGTGCACAATAAACTACCAGTAGTTCGTGGGTATAAAGTCTAATTTTAACATCTAAGCTTGCTTTGAAAGACTTGAATATCCAACTTATAAGACTTAAAAGGCTACTGCTGATGGGCCTTGTGAATCTTTTCACATAATTAATACACCAGGTGAAATCTTTGTTAGAATATGATATTAGTATGACTTCAAACATCTAAGCCTACTTTGAAAGAATTGAATGTCCAACATATGGGACTTAAAGGCTTCCGCGGATGGGCCTTGTGAAGGTTTTCATATATTTAAGATACCAACTGAAATGTTTGTTAGAATATTATATTAGTTTGACTAAGTATTACCATTCTGGTAGCCTTTCATCATTCAGGATAGGACTTTGCCAATTCTCTATCTCTTCTTCCCACCGCCTATAATCTGTTCAAGATTCCAAGTAATATCATGGAATAAGATGCATTACATTCTCAACCATACAAAACCCAATTGAAGCTTATAACAAAAACGAAAAGCACAAACTGCAATATACCAGTAGCTTGGGACTAAAAACACAGCACACGATGGCCCAAAAAATTGGACACTGGCTTCAACAGAATATGAAACAGATCTAAACGAAAAGATACATACTAGTTAGTGCATCATGCACCAAGTCCACAGCAGCTCTTTCAGATGTGCCATAAAATTTTGTGTACCTCCTACAACCAGTAAGGCAAAAATGAAAAAAAACAAATTCAAGAGTAGACAGAAACGAGAAAGAAGCTCAGGAAACAATTATTGTGACATATAAATTGTCACATAAAAAGGCAACAAGACAATCTCCAACCATTACATAAAACTGCAATGGAGAGCAGGAATACACACCTTTTGATTTTTAACTGTCAACGACTTATCACATGTTGTAAATTCATATTCTGAGAAAAAGATGAAAGCATCTATTCCTAAACCTTTTACACAAAAGATTAAAAAAAGGTCCAAAAGCAACTTCCGAAAATTACTACGGCATTAATAATGCTACCTAGACATGTTTGTAAATTCAGATTCCAGTGAAGGGTTTCAAGTGTAACTTAAACAAACAAAGTTCAAACAAACATGTACATGCAGACTAGGAAAGAAGAGCATCATACCTATGATATGAGCTGCCCTTTGAAAATTTTACTTTTGGAGATGACCATGCAAGAGCAAATGCGACGGTGCACTTCCCATGAGCTTCCACCCATGTTGAGGCTGAAACTGCAGCACACACTGTCTCTCCAGGTGAGGAGGGAATGCTTGGTCCAGTACCGAAGTTTGCTCGATCAAACTGCCCATCCTAAAGATACAAGCAAGAGAGTTAGAGTTAATTCTTGTTAGCACCAGAGCCTTTTTGTCAATACTCGGTCACAAACTTGAAAGTTGAAAGGAAGCTGAGACTTCTACAACCACAGTAACTCTATTACAAACAAAATTCAAAAGTAATTGAATATGACCACTATCAACCAGTCCAAAGCTCTACATAGCAAAAAAAACCAGAAAACTATATGTGACTCCTTATGCAAAAGAAGGCTCAAAGCAAGGATATAAACCTCCCCCCAACAAGAAAAAAGGTTATAAATTTTAAATAAGTACAAAAAAAGAGAAAAGCAAATAACTACCTCAACCATTCCACCCCATATGTCCTTCGCAGTAATGCAACTTCCTTCAGACAGCCCAAAAGATGGAAGAACAGTCACACTCACATTCTGAGATTCACAGGCAGCTATTGCAAAAGTAACAGGAGGATTCCCTCTTGCAGTCCTGAAATATTGACCTAATCCTATGAAACAATTGAAAGCTAGTCGTGGAGTAAACAAATTCATTAACAAAAAACATACTTTGTGAATGACCTGAAAGAAACTAAGTTTCAAATCTTCTGTCTAATAAAAACATTTCTCCTCACGCTTTAAAGGCTTCTCCTTTTACTTATAAATAATTAATATTTCTCCTCATGTGTAACAAATGAACAGTGAAAATGTTAAATTAAAAAGAAACAAAATTGAAATAATTCAAAATGCTACACTGGTTGAGTAAGAACTTGAATGAAAAAAAAAAAAACATGAACAAGAAGGAAACACTGTCTGCATAAAACAATGCAGGAAGCTTGGATCTTTCAACCTGTTGACCAGCAACACTGACAGATAAAAGAAAGTAATATGAACAAGAAGGCAATTGGGCAACTATCTCACTCACTCTCTCTCTAACCCTTTGTGTTCTGCAGATATAGAAGGTTGATTGTTGAGATTTACAACCTCCAAGAGTAAGCACCTTTTTTTTTTTTCTAAGTAAAGTAGGCACCTTTTTTTAATAGCACATATAATAAAATACAACTAATTCAATTTTGTCCTAGATATTAAGATGTTAATTTCAGTTGATTCGTTAAAATCCTAGTCCAAATGTCTACCAAAATCACTCAATATGGGATAATAATTTATATATGGATTCATATGGAACAAAAGACACCCAGATGAATTAAAAATGAATAAATATCCGTCCAAACTGCCATAACCTGCTAGATATGGAAAACTTAGCTTATAGGCAGTTAAATCAGGAGCTTATATAAGGCATATGCCTTGAATTCGTGACAGTTTAAATTGATGAGAACCAAATTTTGCATGCTCCAATCATTTTATGACTTGCCTCAGTGAGAGAAGCTTTTTGTAACAACCCGATCCTAAGTTTAGATAAGTTTTATTATTATTATTATTATCAGATTTCATAGGATTATTAAATTAGAGTTCTATCAAGATTAAGATTCCTAATC
>QEOT01007705.1:2198-12659 GCA_003123785.1 Pterocarya stenoptera | reverse complement strand
GGGTTTTGCTCTTATGAAAAACACGTGACACACCTAGCCTACGGGAAGGGGGTGTTACACTTTTAGAATGCCAAAGTGGCATAATCTATTTTTCTTGCGTTACTGATTTGAGTTATTTCGGTACACATACCATAGCAGCAAAGTGCAAACACCATTTCATTTTTGCATTAGGCATATTTTCTAAGAGATAGGGTGCTGTAGTGTAGGGGCATGTGTGAAATTAAGTTTTTCTCACTTGTATATGGATATTCAAACAAGAAATAGCATACATATTCCAGTTTTTACTTTCTGGACTTCATTCCATACATTTCATCATGTTATGGATGACAACATTCTCTTTATATTTTACCTAAAAAAAGAATAAACCAGTACCTAAACGGTATATAGGATCAAACCCTTTCAACTGTCTTTTGAGTGAGTTAGATAAATATTTGGCATCAAAATTTTTAGTGAATACATATTCTTTGAAGATCCAGCACTTACACACACACGCACACATATATCTTTCTTAGCATCAGTTCTCAATTTCCTTCGATTTGGTTTGTTACCGACAAACTGAAATACAAAGGAAGGTATTCCTTTGTGCCTCCCTCTCTCTACTGTTTTCTCTGTTGTTCTTCTGGCTGGGGGAGTGTCCTTTTTAAGTTTGTGTATGAGTGTGTGGGTGGGTGGGTGTTACGGGGGTTTAAATACCTTGCCTTCACTTTACCAACAAAAACATTGAAATGGCCAAGAGAACTAATGCA
Source organism: Pterocarya stenoptera (assembly GCA_003123785.1). Lineage (NCBI taxonomy): Eukaryota > Viridiplantae > Streptophyta > Magnoliopsida > Fagales > Juglandaceae > Pterocarya > Pterocarya stenoptera. Next base: position 11,913 of record QEOT01007705.1, on the reverse strand, counting down.
AACCAACCATCATATACATATATATATTAAGGTAAAATGACTTGCTTGTGATGTAGAAGTACGCCAGAGACTCCATCTTCGCCTCTATCAAAAGAAAGAGAAGAAAGTTAAATCATATAGATAAAATGCTGGGCATAAAAGGCAACAAACAAAAATTATCCATATACTAACATAAATGGTTCGTTCACATGATCTCCTGAGAAATGGGAGATTCCACCAATTGAATTCTGCACAAGAGGAAACAATGACTGAATATCCAAGAAACCATGCTATATCTTTCAATTGCTTGGAATAAAGGTAATACGACCCTGACAGGAAAAAGTAATCTCACCGCCCATGTAAATAGAAGGCTGACTTTAGCCCTTTCTCGACCAGTGTTAACCAACTGCAACATAAACAAGTACCAGTATCAAAAACCAGATACTCAAAATCACCAAAATAGTTACTTACCAGAAAATACACGAAATTGGAATATCCCTAAAAAATGAGTCACAGAGGTCGCCATTCATCAGACTACAGAATTTTGGTTCCTTTACCTACCAGTGGCTGAATGAGTGACAGGATTTAATTAAACCTCTACCACAGAAGGTTTTTGGCTTTATCTACAGTTTACTAAGATGAGTGACAGGATTTAGCTATAATTCTTATGACAAAAGCTGTAATGCAAACAATACACAGTTTTCTTTTATTGGCAAGTTACACAGGCACCAGTTGGTCTTGAAACAATGACCTCAACCTCATCTTGTTCTTACAAGGTTGAGGATGTCATTTGAGCTGGAGCCTCATTTACAGGTGCAACAGACTGAAGGCAAAGTCAAGTTCAAATTATTGAAACACATTATATGTGCATATTTGAAATACTGGAGAACCAGTCATCAGTTAGTGGTTCTGTTTATGATTGAGGCACACACGAGCACTTTCAAATGGGATCCATCACTTGAAAAAGCACATCTGATTAGAGCACAAGTAGCCACTCCACATCAGTAAGCATGCTAATAGCATGCATACTGTTTTCAGGTCAAGGAATGCAAACAATTAATTGAATGGGGTCAACCAAAAGATTTACATGGAAAGGGATCAGCCATATGGATATGAACCATACTATTAATGCAAAAAGATACTGGAGTTTGCATTTTTTTTAAATCAGCAGCACCTATTAGCTGACGAGGCTGCATATTGGTTTGATGTCACTGAGGGCAGTACTCAGATAAGTGATAACACTGACAGTCATACGAGGTACATCTCTTGAAGAAAAATGCTATACCTATACTTTCCAGTGTATGCACATACATCTTGAGTTACTAAAGTTCAACCAGCAACACAATTAGATGCTAGAAGTTTGAGTCAGGATAGCTCTTGCTGACATCAGTGGTTACGAAGCTAGGAACCATGTCATCAAACTGTTATCTTTTTATTTTTTTCAACACTGTCATCGGAAATGAGAAGTTGAACGAACATACCGTGTAAACAAAAACAGCAGTAGGAAGACTGCTATCCCCGTAATTATGTGGTATGAATGGTGATATTTGTCGACAAGATATTTTCAGTTCTGGGTCCGGTTCACCTACAAGAGAAGTAGGTTTTTTAAAACAATAATCCAAGATAAACTATAATTTTACATTTTGCCTCCATGAACTACTACCCCCATTGTCAGTTCAACCCAAAAATTTGACCCAATGCCCAAGGGGCCCTAACATGAAATTTTCAGTGCAAGTTACCACCCTCAGTAAAAAAGTCTTATCATTTTAATGGACCAAAAAGAAGAAATTTCCCTTCGTGGATTTGAAAGGCTAAGTTTTAATTTTAAGGGCAATGGTGTCTTTTTATAGTTGTCTATCAAAATTAGTGGTGGTTTCTAATGGATAAGGCAAACTGAGCCCAAAAGTTTAAAATAGGGTCCAAGTTGCACTTGGTCAAATTTTATGGGTGCAATTGAAAATTGAGTGGTAGTTCCAATGGAAAAAATTTTAAATAACCCCAAAATAGATTTACATATGGCAAACAGAATTAATGAAGTGGAATGATACCATCGTATATTGTCCATGCTCTAGGAAACAAAGCATGGTATGTAGAATGCTGACCATTCAAATTCCAGCCCCATGACGATATACCCTGATCGGCAGCTTTCCTGTCAATGCATGACACCAATCAGCACCACATCTGATTTCTACTTTTTAAACCTCAAAATCAGAGAAAATGAGTCGATTTGACATTCTTTCGTCACTGAATCACTCAATAATGAACTACAAAACAGTCAATCTCAGTCATGAAGTTGAAAAGAAATCTTCAGAATCTTTCTAGTAGAGGTATAAAATCTTAATGGCATATCCATTTAGAATGCAAGGACCTTATTTGACTGTCGAAATCTGCCCATGCCTACTCAACTTAGATCACCACCCAACAGTCATCCACAATATATTTCAATCCCTTGATAAAAGGCAAACAGACTACCTATTTGACATTATGATTGGAAGGCATAATTCTAAATTTTTGTTTTTGGTAGCAATTACATTAGATTATCTCCAACCCATTTGACTCAAGAGTCAATATTCCATAGTGATGCCCACGATCACCTAGAATCCAGATACATGGGATCAACCCAGGGGAAATCAAACCTGAGACATCCAATGAGCAAGCATGATTTTAATACGGGGTTGCAGGTTGAATTTACCTCCTGTAATTCTATATATTATGACTGAAATATTACAATAAAATGTAATTAACTGATTTATTTGCAAAAGTGTTGAAATTTCCTGGTTTTTTCTTACCCCAGCTCTTCATGTCGGCCTGGAGCCAAAACAGATGCAATTTTTTTGTTTCCACCATCTCTTGATATAAAAATCTGCAACAGCACAAAAACAGAATTCAGCAGTACATCCTTGGCTCCAAATTCACAAGTTTGTAAATAGGACATCAACTTTTTTCTTCTTTCACAGTAACTAAGATGACATATAAATATCTAGTCTTTATAAATTACGCAGAGCCACAGAATGAGAAGGCAAAAAAGCTTTTCTTTATGTAGCTGAGTGCATTGTCACAGATGTAACATCCCTGGTGCAACAAGCAATGAAATTAATCTACAGAGATGCAGCCCAAGCATAAGATAGGAAATAGAAGGGCGGAGAAACCAGAAATCAACTTATCATTTCAAAGTCAAGATCAGCAGACACTTCAGGCATATTGAGTGTGTTAAGAGCTTCTTCATCAGTTCATTGTTCTATTACCTTAGAATATTTGACACTAGAAATTGACAAATATTTTAATATTTCTGGCAGGGATAAGTGTCAGTAAATTGGGGCTTGTCACATGAGCAACAGCCACTTTGTCAGTCTTGCACGGAGAACAAGCCATTATTAATGGCTTCAAAAGGTGATATTGATGCTTCAATGGAACGGAACGATGGCTAAACAGCAAGAGCATCTGGAAACTATTATATTTTGAAATAAAAATAAGTCAAGGGGCCTCTAACCTCTTGTTTTCATTTACTCACTCAGCTTTCTTATTTAGTTTAAATGGACATCTTTCTGATCAGAACTAAGGATCCTGCTGAGGGTTCTCTCGTGTTCTTATTGTTATCTGTACTTTTATTTCAGTATCCAACAATTATCTCGATTGTCTATTTCCAAAGTACATAGCACTCTCAAAATATGTGCTATGTAAGCTCGATTTAGAGAAGGCTTATGATCATGTTAATTAGGAATTTTTGTTGTCTTTGTTATGGAGATATGGATTTGGAGAGAAATGGTGTGTGTGGATTAATGGATCTCCCTCAGTTTTTTTAACTCTTAAGATCTGAGACATAGAGAACATCTATCAAGATTTTTGGCAAGCCATAGGAGCTTTGATGAATTGCTTGTGCCACGTCTCCTTTCCGCTTATGATACAATGATCTTATCTTCCATGATGCCAACTCAAATAACTTCTACCACTTACATTGTCTCTTCTAATGTTTTGAAGCTACTTTTGGATTGAAGATTAATTTGTCCAAGTCATATTTAGTTCTTTGGGGGGGGGGGGGGTTGTTTGTTGCAGATATCACTGGTTTGTATTTTGGGGTGTGGGGTGGCAGATCCACCTATGAGGTACTTGAGTCTCCCTTTTGGGCCATCACTTAAGGCCAAAAAAATGGGGACTGACATCACTGAAAAGACAGAATGCCAATTGCGTAATTGACTCTATATATCAAAAGGATACAAGCTGACTTTGACCAAAACACTATGTATAATTTTTCCAGCGATGAGTTGAATTAATATCTAGTTAGCTGGCCCAAGAGTTGTCCTCCAGTTTCCTAGAGGGTCTTGTATTACAAATTTGCTGATATTCAAATGTCATTTGCTTGGCAAATGGCCATGGCATTTTTTCAAGGAAAGGGAAACATTATGGAGATTCGTGTTGGAAGCCAAATAAGCTAGCATGTGAGAGGGGGTGGAGTTATAATGAAGTCATTAGTCCGGTGTGGAAAAACATTATTGTTGAGGGACTTTCTTAGGTATTATTTGGTTCAAAGTGGCTGATGGGGCTATGATCAAATTCTGGCATGAAGTTTGATGCGGGTTGGGTTGTTTTTCCAGAGTTTGTTCATAATTTCTCACGAGCATCGGTGGCAGATTCATCGTAGCTCTCCAACGAGGAAGCAGATAAGATTTAGTGGGTTTTGTCCAAAAAAGGAAGTTTGAGATGAGACCTTTTTAATAATGCATTGGCCATAAAACTAGCCCCTTCCTAGTAAAGGCATTTTGAGAACAAAGCCCCCCTCATGGTGGCAATCTTTGTGTGGACAGTTGCATTAGGGAAAACCCTAACAATTGACAATGTGAGAATGAGGAAAATTTCATGATGAATATTAGTGCTGCATGTGCAAGAGAGTGGGAAAACAATTGCCACTTTTTGGTGCACTGTGAAGTAGCTAAAACGGTATGGGCTTTGGTCTTCCATATTTTTGGTGTTGTCTGTGTGATGCCCAAAGGCTTGTTGAGAAGATGGCTTGTTAGAGAATTGAGAATGTGGGTCATTACATTGAGGACATGGTACATGGTTCCTATATGTCTAATTGGTGCATTTGGAAGGAACAAAATGCCCAGAACTTTGAAGATTATGAGAAGATAGAGGATGAGCTTAGATCCTTAGTGATAAAAACTCTTTATGTGTAGATGTCGCTTCATAATAGTTCTGGTGCTTTATCTTGTATACACCATTTTTTTCAGTTAAAGATTTCGGCAATTTACACACTTGGTTAAGATCTGATTGTTACAATAAATGAAACATTTGAATATGTTGCAAATTGGTTGTATAGGATGTCAATTGCTAGTTTTGGCAGTTTAAGGTACATTTTGCAAAAATGATGGTAGTTTGTGGGAATAGATTGTAATTTCTTCTTTCACATTTTAGCTTCTTTTTTTATTTTTGGTTGTTCAAGCAACAATCAAAACCCAAACCATCCAACTAAAAAATTTCCATATTTAGTTTTATGTCTATACTGCTTTTGACATTGATTTGTAGGTTTCTGAAAATGTTCTAGTCCGAAATCCTTTATTTTGTTAACCCATACGCTCTAACCACTTCGATATATTCATAGCATTTCAGGAACATCTTTGACAAATGTTAATTTCTAACGACTTCTATTAGTCAGTACCACAACTTTTATAAGCCTAACTCAGACTGCCATATTTAGTGATAAGACCAGTAACTACTAACCTTTATCATCTAGATGCAAAGCTTCAGGAACATCTTTGACAAATGTTGATTTCTAACAACTTCTATTAGTTAGTACCACAAATTTTATAAGCCTAACTCAGACTGCCATATTTAGTGATAAGACCAGTACCTACTAACCTTTATCATCAAAATGCAAAGCTTTCTTTCAACCTCTAGACTTATCCTATTAAGTCCAAACAAAAAGCATTTAGCGACAATTTTTTATAGAATCACTTCAACCTAAAATATGCTTGATATAATAATATATTAACATTTTTTTATAAGTTAATAATATATTAACATTTATGGACCAACTAAACTATTTTTTGGTTATATACTCACCTAGAGAGTTACTGCATGCAATTCTTCTCTGAGATTGCATACAAAAGAAAAACAAACACCGTGGTTTGTAACGCTAGTTAAGTTAAGAACGTCAAAAGCACCAAAAATGTCAGAACAAATGGAGCATATTTATATAAAATAGAAAGCATATAGCGAGTATAGGATAAAGTTAAGTCAGAGCATTACAGAGAATTGATTCTCCATGACAGGTGAAGGTTCACATATACCAGGAATAATTTGCCATTGCCTAAAGTCCCCTCTAAAACCTCTAGATATGCTGCCACTTCTGTGATGCAAATAGAGGTAGACCCTGTCAAATTAATAGGTGGTTTTACAGAACAAGGAAATGAATCATTATAATTGACGCACTACATACCCCATCCCTCCAAGCGGAACCCCTTGAGATGCTGATGGCTTGCAACTTTCTCGAGTGAAAGGATCAATAGGTGCTTTCTGCACATATAATATCTAATGTAATTCAGTTTCTTGGAGCTAAGTTTCGATGGTCTCAAATTACAACAATTAAGAAGGTCAAATCAACAACACTGGCAAAAGATCATAACATGAATGACCTCTGCATTAAGGAAAATAGGGAAATACCCGTCCATAAGATGCCTCTTTCCTGATATAGGACCACAATCGTATACCTAGTCGAACCTTGAAATTCAAAATTCAAAACCAGTGAGAGGGAGACAACTAATAAGGAATTTGAAAAAAGAAAAAAGAAAAAATAGCTAAATAAATCAAGAATAAGATGCGTACAATATGATATGCGGTACTCATCTGTTTCAACTTTCCACAATAAGTGAACTAATGCGAAAAAGAGCATTCACTTACCATCCTGATTGCTTCCATAAATGTGATACTAAATTCTTTGAGAATATTAGCATGGCTGTTCAGTCTCCTTCTCCAGGCTTGTGCTGGAGGAGCAGAACTATCAAAATCAAACTACACAGAAGTATCAGGGAAAACAAAACATTAGCCAACGTGCAATATTCAAAACGGATGTCCTAACTATTATAAACTTTTACGTAAAGGACAATAATCATTTTGGCAAAACCAATGTATCATTTACGAAGTGCATCACTACCATTAAAATTGCCGGAAATATTAATGGATATTGTTACTTATCCAAAAATTTCTTCTAATCTGAATTGTGTTATAAAGCTAACTTGGATTTTCTCTCTTTTTTTTGGATATTTGAATTTCCAAGTAAAGAATAAATTATAGTTTAAATGTCGTTGTTGCAATTTCTCAGCAACCAAACAGAGTACAAGAAATATTAGAAATTAATTTTAGAAAGAAGGGGAAAAAAACAACGGAATACACAAGCAGCATAAAAGCTTACCAACTGCAAAGTGGTCCTGCTGATATACTCCTCGGGCGGCCAAGAATTCTTTCTACAGAGGAACAAAGTTCCACTAACCATGTCGACTAACTCTATATAATATACACTACACAACAAAAGGAAAAAACGGACACAAATCCCAACCAAAAAATTAAAAATTTATAAAGGCCAATCAAATGTTTTGCCCAAGTCGCCGACAAATTCTTCTCCAACACGAGATGATAAATACCAAGACTGACTTCCGCTCCAAACACAACAACGACCAAAGCGTACAAGGGAAAGCCCAAGCAAGCTTGATTCACGTTCAAATCAAAGATCTCAAAACTTTGTCTGTTCCTAAAAAAGAAAAAACAACGAGTCTCAATTACACGATCCGAAACCAAACTCCAAAAAAACCCAAAAGGGTCGGATCAAATTTCTCGGGAATCGTATTAGAGTAACAAAAAAGAAAAACTGACAGGACCAATGATCAAAGGAGCCTCGAGTGATTTGGAACTGATTGGACACAGCGTAATTCTGAAAAGAGCAGTTGTGTCGTGGCGTGCACAGAATCTACCACCTTTACCTTGAACTTTGAAGCTCCTCAACTCTGTTTCTGTCTCGCTCTTTCTTCTTCCTTTCTCACTCTGAGAAATAGCTCTCTCTATGTGGGGAGATATATGCCAGTATCAGTTTCTGGCTCCACACGGAAAAAGAGTAGGAGTTGAAAACTTGAAAAGGTTGCCGTTGCATTGTATACGCATTACACATTATTCTTTCTAAATTAAATTAAAAAAACAAATCAAACTTTATATTTTGACTTAAGATTCCATATAGTTTTATTTTTCTGAATATTATTTTGTGTCTGCGTCACGTGATCAGAGACGGACTCCGAAATTTGTTTGGAAGGTTAAAAGGAGATTAAAATGAAATGAATTGGGATTATTTATAAATAGGAATAAAATTATTGAATTGATATTAATTTATTTAAAAATAATAATTCAATTATAAAAATATTATAGAAAAATAAATTTACAAATTAATGCATTTAGATGTAATATATCATATTGTAAAATTAAATTTATTTTAAAATAAATTTTATAAAATTATGTCAATTTATAAATTTATTTTATATAATTTTTTTTATATTTGTTACCGTTCTCTTTTACTCTTTCTTTATATGATTGCTAGTATAAAATAAAATATAAAAATCATTTTCGTATTAAGCCTACAATAAATAATGGTGGGGATCCATTATTTCTCTCGGGAATTGGCTTTGGCTGGGCCATGCCTTTAATTGTACCTATTTCCAACGGATTCCTTTGGAAAGCAAGATAACATACATAAGAACAGAGTCAAAATAGTAAAATAATTTATATTAAGATATTTTATTAAATTTAAAAAAAAATAAAGAAAAAAATTACATAAAAGTGTTATAAATTTAAATAATTGTTATAATATAATTTTTAAATATAATTTTATTTTGAGATTTAAAAAAATAATATTATTTCTTGTGTTTGATTTGAAAATTTAAAAAATTTATAATGATTAAATGAAAAAATTAAAATTAAAAAAATATTTATATTTCATCGATATTTAAAAAAAAATTTAAAAGAAGATAAGATAGAATGATATCATCAGCGAGGTTTGGTTAATGAGTTGAAACAAAAGGCTCTCCACTCATCTCGTAAGTGAAGCCATTCTATTATCCAAACGCACAAAAAACAATTTGATTAATCTCATATGATTGAACTAACCCATCACATCTCAAGTAACATTGTGCATAAAGGAAACGTTAGGTACACTAACAAAAGCAACATGGCCTAAAAAGCAAGCCTCATCCTACCAGTAGTAGAATCTCCACTTTCCCATCCTGCCACCTAGGGTTGTAAAATGAACAAAGTTTTTCACGGATAGTTTGAACTCGACTCGATTAAACTCAAGTTTAAGTCTATTTAGGACTGTAAAATGAACAAAATACTTGACTGGCGGCTCGACCTCGACTTGATTAAACTCGAGTTTGACTCAAATCGAATATTAAATAAACAGTTCACAACCACATAAATAAGCTCGATTATTAAACGATACAAACTCATATAAAACTCGACCGACTCGATTAGTGTTCGTAAGCAAACTCGTATGAAACTCGACTTGGCTTGTAAACTCAACTCGTATATATTTTTACATATATAATACAATATATATATAATTTATAATATACATAATTATGTATACAGACTTATAATCCACTACATATACTATATATAAATTTATAAATTATAATATTATCTTCTAGTCTTATAGAACTATAAGTTATGATGAATACATGAGTCCAAATTCCAATAAATATAT
>QEOT01007704.1:621-15816 GCA_003123785.1 Pterocarya stenoptera | reverse complement strand
CGACCTGCGCGTGCGGGCCACTCGCCGTTCCGTTTGATGCCGCGTTCGGTGGTCTTGAAGATCGGCGGCCGGGCAGCATCGAGGCGTGGCGCGTTCTGGTCTATGCGCATCCGCAGACACACGTGAACTTACAAAAATTTGTGAGAGACAAAATAAAAAAAAGATGAAATATTTGTAAATTAACCCGAATATTTCATCGTACTAATATATACAAAGTCCCAACCTCAACGTTCTCGCCATTGGAATGCCCATCTAACAAAACCCTTGCCAAGTTTTTGTAGTTTTGAACGCTGGTACAAAGCAAGAACACTATTAGAAGAGGAGGAGGAGGAGGAGGAGCACGACAACGACCCATTGGTTGAAGAAGATGATGTCGAGCTGCTTGAGCCACCAAAGTCATCCTCCGAGTTAGTAAGCTCGAACTTGTCAAATTTATAGCCGCCATATTCAGAACGAAAAAAAATATTCTCGCGCTTCAGCCGAGACATAGCTTTGAACTTCTTGGCCTTAATTAGGTTTTTCATCAACTTATTCCATAAGAATAATATTCTTGACCTTGGCGAGCTTTCGACTGATGGCCGTGACATGCCTTGGCTGTGCACCGCCGGAGGAGGCCCCGGGTGACCTAGGGAAGGCGGGAAAATATCATCATCGTCATTATCATGGGGTGGATGATCGATCTTCTTTGGGCTTGCCAGGCTTCACTTCCCAGTTGAAGGGAACGTCTCCAGGGTTCCGGTAATAGAAATTCGAAGAACAGCCAACGGAAGAGCTTCTTGTAAGAATTTTGTTCACAAAGCATTGATTTTCTTGGAGTATAGAATGCGTTTGGGCGGCAGCACAAGTTTTGACGCGCTCTGTTACCGAGTCCATCGTCTTTAAGTTGGTGCAGGGTGGGGAATTTATATAATCAGTCATGTGTCAGCTATATATGATCATCGGGGGGGACTAGATTGCATATTCTGTACTCGGAAAGGAAATATATCCATAAAAGCCTACTGGAATTTAGGAAGGTAATCTTCCCAAATCCCACCATTATTTCTAATTGATACTCCATACCTATCTTGAAAACCGCCATGATACGTCCGTTTCGAATTTTTAGCCTTTTCTATCTTGAGATATGCAGATAGCCAGTCCTACTACTTTTTAAAATATTTTTTCTTTTGTGTTTGCAATGCTAGTGTTAGTATATTGTTATGTGTACATACATACGACATATGAGATCATAAGGAAAATGCATGCTAGTCGCTAGATTGTCTGTGAGTTTGATTGTTAGTGTTTTTTTTTTTAACTATTTAAAAAAAATAATTAATAAATTTATGTATTTTTTAAAAAAAAATCTATTTAAAGATATTTCAAAAATATTTCAAAAAAAAAAAAAAAGATTGCGCCGTGAGAGCTGGACGGTGCAGGATCCATGAGATAATTAGGTGTGTTGGCAAACCGCGCGTATATGATTCGTGTTTGTATTCCATATTTTAATTAGTTTGACATGAAATAGAATAAAGAAAATTAATGGGCATATTATACAATTTTGCACTTCAATATTTTCCCGAGATTTCTTATATAAAAAATTTCCAAAATTAAGAGGAAATTCTTCTAGGGCCGAGGACAATTCTTGATCACCAGACACATTAAGAGCAATGCTATTCTTCAGGGTAAGTTCTGGATTTTAATTTATCACGTCTCAATATATAGCACAACACAAATGAACAAAAATAAATGTTTTACGAATAGTGGCTTGGCTTTGAAATATTTATCAATATATGTAACAAGAAGAATCTACATAATATCAAACTCGCCTTGCAATTGACACCAGAAGCGCGCTTATATTCCAAGGACTGCAACTGAGATGCCCACAAAATGAATCCCTGCCCGGACTCTGTAATCTTGATGACTGCAATGAAGGACCGTTTGACAAAGACAAGGATGATGATGATGAAGAACTTGAAATTTGCGGTGATGCCAAAAACTCACAGTCGGAGGAGCTACTACATAAGTCAAACCTTTCGAATTTGTCCGAGTCAGTCGTGTAACGGTGACTTCCCCGAGGACCTGTCTTATCATTGTTCTTACTTTCTTTGTTATTCTTGCTTTTGTTCCAAAACCCAAGCTTCGGCCGGGTTTGAGCCTTAGGCTGTTCAATGCATGGTTTAGGGAGACCTAAGCTCAGGACAGCCGGTGGAGGGCTGAGTGGGGGAATCACTTCATCCTTGGGTAGGACTTTGGGCGTCCCTGGCTGCATTTCCCACTTGAAGGGAACTCCTTCAGTGCTCCGGTGATAATAGACACTAGAAGAGTAGCCCGTGGAAGAGTTCCTCGAGAGAATTTTCTGAAAGAACTCATCTCCTTGAAGAAAAGATCGTTTCTGCTCTGCCCCCCTGCAACGCTCTTGATGATCCATTTTCATTGCGAAACGGTTTTGGTTGTTACCTTCTGGGAACTTGATGCGATGGTTTTTTAATCTCTCCACCCCCGCTACTTTATGGCATCTGAGTGTATGTATATATATACACACACATGAGAGTTTGGTACACCGATTGCTAAGGTGAATGATGGGGTCGTAGGGTGCGGGATACTCCGAATTTCTTTTTCTTTTTTAAGTATTCCCGTTATTTCTTGTGTGTGTGTGACTGTGTTGCTTTCTTCTGAGTGACTACAGAATAATTTTAGCAACTAACGAGCCAAAAAAGGGGAAAAAGAAAAGGGAAGAGCCATATACCTTTGTTCCTAAGGTCACGTTAAACATTTTGGTTGGATTGCGCGTCTTCTACTGCATACGTGCAATTCCCAAATCCTCAAGACAAGTCTAATTAACTTTGCGTCCTATTTACCTCTCCAATACTATTTCTGTGCCCTGAGGATAGCTTGGAATGGATCGATGAAGTAGGCCACTTGTCACAGTGAGAAAGTGGCATGGCACTTGCAAGCATAGGAACGTTGGGGAAAGCTACTTACTTTTCCATTAACATAACAGCTAAAAACTACGGCTTCTCGGCTTTACAAACAACAGGACAAGAATAATGTGTATTCTCTGGTCGGCCATAAGTATACAAAATTACACGCTAGCTAGGTCCAATCCAAGTCTGCATACAGCAACTTAAATTCTTGATATAGACCAAAACTTTGCCAGGCTTGTTAATTTCTTACCCCCTGAACATCAAGCAAGCAAGCAAGTCAGAATAATACCATTACATATGTAGATGAACTTGAGTTGAATTCCAACCTATATATTTGTATTATTTCTTTTTATTTTGAAAAAATCTACACAACCTCCTATTATTCACACAACCTTATATTATATGAACACATACTAAATATCATTAAATTTGGGCATTGCTTTCATATATCTAAGTCGAATTTCTAGAAGACAACAATGAAAATGGTATTAAAGACTTTAGAAAACAATTTGTTTTAACTAGCCATTTCAAATCTAGACATGACGAAATGGTCAATATACATCAAGCACTGGACTTTTGGATTTCCACAATATCATCGATTCAAAAATAAGACTATCCTAGCATCACATTATTTTGTTGATAAATAGCATCACGTTATTTTAAAGAGATGCTACAGACATGAAGAGATCTCATAAAAGTAAACCTACAAACTGACATGACTTCATATGATATTAGATCTACTTTACAATCTTTTTTTGATAAGTAAAAGTAACTTTACAATCTAACATACTACATCAAACTAAGTCAATTTACGGGCTTACTTTTATAGGATCTCTTTGTGGCTAAAGCATTTCTCAAATTTTTTTTTTTTTATAAGTAAAGCATAACATGAGTAAGAATGGGCTTCGCCCGGGTTCAAACCGAATTTTAAATATGTTACTCAATTTTATTTCATTTAAGCTCAATCCCATAAGCTCCAAACAGAACCAACAACTAATTACAACATGAAAATTTCAATAACATTAATTTTACAGATTCATTGCTGCAGTCCAACTGAAACAAATAAGAATGAACTAAACCTCAACTGGTGATGAATTAATAGAATCCCAGTCAAAATAGGTATGGCCACTTAGTCTCCATTATGCATAAAATAAGGGAATGAAGGGACATGGGAATACCTTGGCCTCTCAGAATTAGAAAGATGCTTAGACATTTCAGATGCCTGCAATGAACCAATCATTGTATTTTCATTAATCTTCAACTAAGAACAAAAATTAAGTGTAAAAGAGAAAAAAAAATGCCAAATCCCTCCTATTGCATTAAGTATTCAGAATCTCAGATAGAATTAAAAACTTGCAAGTAAAGCATGAATTATAAGGTAATCCAAATAGAATAGTGGATGCAGCATGATAAAATAAGGACAGCAATCTACGGTTAAATTGGAGGATGAACGTAAAACTACAGTTTGCTTGGAAGGTAATCCATATCATAAAAAAGAAATCACCATCATATTGTGGAGCATATAATAAAAAATTCATCTAATCTAGAAACCGAAAGAAAAATGCATTGCTTTCAATCTCCAATTCATATTAGAAGAGTATAGTACCTGCTCTTGGATTATGCTCTTGGCCTCAACAAGTTGAGCTTCAAGTTCAAGCTCCCTCTCAGTTGATTCAGAAGTAACTTCAGCACCTTTCTGTGCATCTTGCAATTGAACCATACGCTCCTTCAAATGTCAAAGCATAAACAAGAAAATAAATTAACATCTTACTCTCCATAGGAATCATGAGATGAACTGGTAGAAAAAGCCAAAAAAAAAAAAAACCTTTATGGAAGTCATCTTATTTCGGAGACTTTCCTCTATTTGACCTCTAGCCATGTGAAAGGGCAGGTCAAAGACATCCTGCATGTATTGAACTTAACATATAGCGCCATAACTAATGCAAAAGAACACACTTTAATCCTATGGGAAGTTGTCAGTACCGTTCTCCCTCCCAATGGGGACTTTGAAGGGTCAGTTTCAACTCCTTCGTTGACAGCCACAGATTGATTGGACAACCCATTAGGAGCATTTAAAAAGTCACGCATGTCCATCTGCAAGCCCATAATGCCTGCAGGAGTTAGAACCCATTGCTCCGACCAATAGAAATGAAAGCTTCATAGATGGGGGAATTCTGTCAGGAAGGGGCAAGGGAGAGGAGCTAGGGCCATTTAAAGTGAAATCCAAATGTGCTAACTGATTTTAAATATGACAACTCTTATAGGCACGTGCAACTGCACGACTTCTAGGAAACATAACAAAGCTTTTCTTTGTATCTTTTTTTCTTGGGCAAATAAAAAAAGGTAGAAACATTTGAATCCCTTTCTTAATAAAATGCATTCGAACAATCCCACCATACTCAAGTGAAATCTGGAGTATGGAACCACAAAAACAAAAGTTTAAGCAAAAACATATACCTGCATTGACCGTAATAATGCCCTTAAATCAGCATTCTCCGCCATCAACTCTTGATTTTTTGCCTCATAAGCATCTACCTGCAAAGTTTATGTGAACACAAGTTACTAGTTACCGTAAGAGTATAAATAAGTTAATCAGGTGACATACAATCTTTTTGTAGAAATCATTGTCGGCCTTTTTCACATTCCATGTTCCGCGCTGCCGCCCTTCTTTCTGGTTTCCACATTTCGAGAAGTCATTAGGTGGATAAAATTGGTATCAACCAGTCATATTACAAATATCGGCCAGTAAATACCTGAAGCAAATTCATTATCTCCATGCCCGATCTAGATTCCTTCTTTTTTTCCATCGAGACTTGGTTTAGCCTTTCCTGGAAGTTAAACAAAAAACATTCCCACATTCCAGTATCTGTAATCTTGATAAACCTTCCTTGATTAAAATCCTACTCTATCAAATAGCCCACTCCAAGGAGTAAAAATTTAGAAAATATTCTACCTGCAATTTGACGTACTCTTTTTCTTTTTTCTTCATCTCATGTATTTGTTGAGTTTTTGCTTGCTTTTGGAACATCAGAATATGGCATTGATAGTTGTCAGTATCTGTTTGATTTCATATAGTATCTAGCAAAAGAACTCCAATAAATTTCAAAATACTAACCTGATTACCAAGGACCATTCTTTGAAACTCATCTCGCTCCTGCCGAAGCTTTTCGATTTGGGCCTTAAAGGCTGCCGTAGCTTTAGCTTCCTAGTCACACAAAACAAACAAGGGACATTAACAAAAGGATTGAACTGATAAAGGAATATTGCTTCGATAAAACTATAATTTTCTAACTGTTCGCGTAATGTTTGCTATCTCCCTATCCTTGGCCTGTAATTGTGCCTCAAGCCTCTCAACTTTTGCTTCTAATCTCGATATGTCTGATAGTAGCCTACAACATGAAAGGAAGAAAATATAAGCATTCTTTCAAATTCTGCATTTCAGTTCATAATTCTACACGGTCAAATTTGAATGTAAGACCTACACCAACCACATCATTCAAATTAGGTAGGATATGCCAGTACAAAATGAAAAAATACGCGAATGATGAGCACACACGGTAAGTTACATTTATGTGAATGACATAAACTTAGAGACATCAACTCCATAAAAATAAAATTCCAGGGTAGATAATCTTTCATCAATGCACCATATAAACAATACTGATAAACTAAATTGGATGAATTGGACATGTCAACAGTGCAACATTGAACAAAAAGTGATAAACGGAACTAGAGGTAATCAGACACGTTAACACAATCAAATAGGACAGAGATTGAGGCCAAAGCACTTGCCGCTGTCTCTGCTCACTAGCAGAGTCTCTAAATTCAACATCCCGCTGCCTCTGTTGAAGCAACGAGTATAGACAATTGCAAGTTCTCGCAACAGAAACCTGCGAAGCACGGAAAACACGGGTGAAAGTAAATAAATGATATCGTATACAAATCCGAGCGAAGCATAAACAACGATCAACATCAACACGGACCGGATCATTGGCGAACAGATCAAGAGAAGCCGGGAATCCGTACGTAACAAGCGTCCGGTTCAAGTACTTAGCGCAGTGTTCCAAATTTCCCACATCGGCAAACGCGTACTCTCTGGAGAACAAATCAAAACCATAAACATCAATGCTCAATAAGATACATGCCTATACATATAATGTGGATATGTAGCATGATAAATGTATGCTGAGCAAAAAGAAACCCTAAACAGAAGCTCACCCGATTGTGAAAGCGGACTGAGGGGATGGCTGCGAGAGAGAGAGAGAGGGAGAGAGTTAGAGAGAGGAACTGAGAGAGAATTCGAAGCGCAGTTTTGGGTTCAGAGGGATCGTACTCTGAGATCGAAGTCCGCGTCAGTCTCTGGCATTGTCGAGAGCTGAGTAGAGAGACTGTGTTTTGGAAGTTGGAACTTCTAGCTTGCTCATCTGGAGTCTCCCTCGGATTGGCCTGAGCGGTGGCGAAATTAAACTTTGAGAATATTTTTGTAAAAAATAAAAAATTAAATTCTAAAAACGAATTCGTTTGGATTTGGAGGGACAGGTGGTGGAAATGGAGTTTTGGATCCCTAGGTGCGATATTAAATTATAATATTTTTTCAGTTTTTCAACTTCTTAAGTGGGTTTTGGAATATTTTGACAGTTAAACGATATTAAACAGTTTTAGATAAAAAAATAAAATTAAAATTAAAATTAAATTAAATATTATTTTAATATTATTCTTATTATTTTAAAATTTAAAAAAATTAAATTGTTTATTATATTTTATGTAAAAATTTATAATAATAAGATAAAATAGGTTAAGATGATTTTAGTATAAACATAGTTCACAGAATGTTAAATGAAAATATAACTAAAAAACTGAGATAACTTTGTTTTTTTTAAAATACAATTTAAAAGTGACTAACTAATAGTAAAAAATTAAATTGAGGAAGATCACTAGGAAGTAAGGGAAGAGGTGCCATGGACACATTTTGTCATCGTGTAGAGGTAGTCCTCTCTGTCTAGTGTGATGAGAATACAGATATATGGTACTCTCGTACTATCACATTATAATGTGTTGTTAAAATTAGTTTTTACATTTAATAATAAGATGGAAATACAATATCGACTATATTTTGTGATTATCTAATAATTTTATATAAGAGTCCACCTTCAAACCCATTATCTCTCTAATATGCCAAACGTGTATAGAAAGTATATGAAACCTTACATTGCTCGAAAGAGAATTTATTGTTCTTTATAATAATTTTAATGGTTCTTAAATTACATTATTGAATAGTCTTTTTAAATCAAATCAAACATGTCTTAAGCACTTTCTGTTCCAAATAATATTAGAGTCCATATATAATTAGAGTTTTCTTTAGAGCATTACGCCGACAAAGTAAACCTTCCTTTCTAGTAATGTACGCCCTTTCGAGAGTATATACACATAAAGAGAGATAGAGAGACAAAGAGAAGTATTATTATGTCTCTCAATTTGCCTACTTGGTATGTCTCTAATATAAATTATTACTTTTTAAATCTTTTAAAACATTTTTAAACATTTAAAATATATATTAATATACTAATAATCACTTTTTTAATTAGTAAATAATTTTTTTTTTTAAAATATTAAAGATATAAACGATCAAAATAAATAAATAAATAAAATGAAATGATATACTGGTATTAGTATTATTATATATTTATGCGTACCTGTCTGTCTGTCTATCTAATTCACGATTAAAAAAAAAAAAAAAAAAAATTGTGGATAAGAGATGAAATAAGGTAAAGTTTATCGCATCACGTGATCACGAGTATATTAACCCACGAAAGGGGGCCTTCTACTTGTTCATAACCGAGTATAATCCGTGGATGATGCAAATATCAATCAACCAATTCATATATGTAAATATACTAGTAAAGGCATAACGTACCATGCACGTATGCTCAGTTGTAAAAATATCTTCAAAAATATTTTTCTTTTTGTAAAAATATGTAATAAGAAAAAATAGACTAAAAAATATAGTTATGAAATATAATAAATAGTAATATCTAAAAAATTTATATATATATGATAATAAAATAGATTTTACATGACTACTTGTCAATCCACAATGAGTTAAAAAGTGAGAGTTTAAATCTATACAAATTATCGAATTTAACTACAAATAGACGAAAAAGATTAAGGAAAGTGTTTCTACAAAGTAGAGACCACATAAATACAAAATCAACTCAAAACCAGTTGATTTTTCACCTCCAAAATGAGTTCGAAACTTGAAAACAAAGATTGAGTTTGGGTCTTTTACTTCGTATATCCTTGCCAGCTTCTCCTTTAGCTGTTTTAGAAACATTGGGCCTTCCTAGATGAAGCAACACGTACTAACAATAATGGTTGAACAACAGTGAGAAGTCTAGATAGATATCTTAGTTGCAAAAATAAGGGAGAGCTTGGTTATCTATGTACAAAGATGGAGTAGTCATCATCGGCGAATCCGTTCAACAAGTCAGCTAGCTTTCTCCAAACTAACGAGATATGCTTTCTATCTCGATCGGAACCCAAAACAAAGGTAGAAAAATGAGAAATAAACTTGGATACTGAATCTAACATTCAGAAAACTCAGATCTTCACCTGCGATCATGTAGAGTTTGAAGAAATTAGGCAACCTCTGGCAGAGGAAGATTAAGGTCAAGATCGAGCAGTCTTTGGGTTGAAGGCTGGTGGAAATCGACAACGAAGGATGAATTGGAGTTGTTGTGGGCGCCCCCACTGCCAACGTTTGGGAGATAAAAGGGTGTAGGCAAGAGATGATTTCTTCTTTGGGAGATAAAAGGTGCAGCAGCTCAGCTCTAAAGCTGACTTAGGAGGAAGGTGCACGTGAAACATCTTTTCTTCGTTTTTTTTTTCTTTCATTTTTTTCATTTCTTCTTTGGCTTTTTTATATTTTAATTGAAAAAGTCAGCTTGGTACGCGGTTTGGTTACCCAAACCGCTTGTACCTAGCAGAATTGATTTTAAAATTCAAAACTATAGTGGTAAGTATTAAATAATTTAATCATATATTTTATAAAGTCTCATCCTTTACATTTAAAAAAAAATTAAACAAACTATAGTACATTAGAAACTGTAGATCTATCTCAAATAGTGTAATTAATTTTAGGATAATTAATAAACTATTCAATTTATCCGAAAATGAAAAAAAATATTTAAGTTTATTTCTTAATAAATTATTAAACAAAAATAATCAATAAAATGAAAAAAATTAGATTTATACTAAAATGTAACAATTCAATTTGATATTTACATAATTCAAAATTAAAGAAAATAAAATGTTGCACAACATTAAAGTTTAATTTTCAAGATTTTAGTTTTTTATTAAAATTTTATGAAGACTTGGTATCAATTTGGAAAAAGAAAATGCTATAATCCAATTGTAAAGCTCAAATCAATTTGTAACATTACTCATTTTTCACATCTAAAGTCTAAGAGATGGGTTCCGATACGTACCAAAAAATTTATTTTTTTGACTTTTTATTCGATTTTTTATACGCTTAAACATTTCAAAAAAAATTTCACAANGTTCCGATACGTACCAAAAAATTTATTTTTTTGACTTTTTATTCGATTTTTTATACGCTTAAACATTTCAAAAAAAATTTCACAATATCATTAAAAATATTTTTTTATAATAATGAAATGAATTAATAGTGTTTCTATAAAGTCAGGGGCAAAATAAGAAACAATTTATTAAACTATAACACTGTTGATGCTCGATTCTCACAGCCGGTGGTTTTGAGTCGCTTGCGGCGGC
This sequence comes from Pterocarya stenoptera, assembly GCA_003123785.1. Lineage (NCBI taxonomy): Eukaryota > Viridiplantae > Streptophyta > Magnoliopsida > Fagales > Juglandaceae > Pterocarya > Pterocarya stenoptera. The sequence goes on along the minus strand of QEOT01007704.1, from coordinate 5,128 downwards.
TAACGACAGTAGGAAAGGGGCTAAGATTGGAAGGGGAGGGGTGCCAGACGAAGGTGAAGAAAATGGGCCGGGTGGTGTTGACCATGCCGGCGTGCGGCGGCGCACTGGAAGGGACGAAGAAACGGAAGGGCTACGGCTTGGATTCCATCGTGGCGATTAATGGCGGCACGATAGGGTCTGAGATTTGATGGAGAGGAACGTTGGCCGGAGACAAAGCGAATGGCCGGGATTGTGTCGGCCACGACTGCGTTGGGAGGCGCACTACTAGAGATCAACAAACGGACAGGGGAGGGGGAGGAGGGGCTCGCGCGCGGGATAAACCATGGCAAAATGGAAAAAACATCATGAATAAAACCGAAATATAAGAATAAAATCAAAGATAAAATGAGAATAAAAAATATTAGACAAAATACTGTTCACAAGCGATTCATATTTTATATATAAGTAGATATATTTATATATGTGTGATAGTGGGTGTAACTGTGTGAGACTCGAAATAAGAACGAAGACAAAATGGAAGGAATCACCGAACCAATCTCCACATTAAATGTTAAAAAGATGATTTAGTGAAACAATTTTATAAAAATTGTGATTTTATATCTTAAATTATAAAATTATTTTTGTTATAAAATAATTGACAATGCTAGGAACCTACTATCCCGTTCATTGTCCCGCTTGTTTTTCTTTTTTAATTTTTTTTACTTAGTAATTAAAAAAATATTATTTAATAATATTGAATTTTTTTTCCTTTTATAAAAATATTTAAAAGTGTTAAAAAAATAATGTGAAAAAAATGATACCAATAATCTCAAATATTATTAGAGATGCCAATGCATGAATGGCTAAAATTCTTGTTTCTTTTTTTATAAATTTCAAAGTAAATCACTTTGAAATTTAGAGATGCATAGTACTTTAGATAATATTTCTTTTTTAATAGTACTATAATTATTCTGTATAGGATTTTAGACTCCATAATGGAATTGAACAATTTGTTCAGATGAGCATGGTGAAACAGTTTATTTTAAAATGTCACCATAACCAATGTTAGATATATCTGTTTCAACAATTTTAAAAGAATAAGAAGTAAGAATATCAAGATATGGAAGAGTTGTGACATGTGTCTTGATTTGTTTAACAAGATTAGTGTGAATATTTGACCAAGTATGAGGGTTACTATGTAGCCTTTCAAAAAGTGGGTTACATTGTTTCTTCATATTTTGGTAGAATTTAGCGACATAATTGAGTGAACCAAAGAATCTCTATAACTCGATTTTGTCAATGATAATATCAACAAATTTAATAGCTTTGTTGATGGGTCTGATTTTGCTTTCAGAAATATCATAACCTTGGTTTGAAATAATTTAATCTTTTTAGCAGAAACAACAATAGATTTATATTCTTTAACTAAAGAAATCAAATCGAATTCAAAAGCTCTATTTATCATAATAAGTTGCTATTATGAATAGGTGGAATAGGTGCGATCATATCAGAAGTGTAGGGGATAAAGATGAAGCATCTTCTTATTCTCTTCTTCTTTATCAGCTTCTTCTTTTATGGGTTTATCCTAAAATGTTTCATCATCCTTGGTTAGGCTGAATCTTTTAACAGAAATGATTTAAAACTTTTTTTTTAATATTATTTTTTTAACACTTTTAAATATTTTAAAAAAATTATAATATTATTATACAACGTTTTCTTAATTACTAAATTAAAAAAAAAAATGAGAGTGGAAAAATGAGCGGATACCTATCATTTTCCTAAAATAATTCCAACGTAACCATTAAAATAACATCAGTCTACAAATTTGCTTCTGACTATAGCTCTCTACCAGTGTTAACCTCAAATCAAGACGCAAGGCTTTCTTTTCCTTTTTTGTATTTTTTCTAAGCAAATGACGTCCTTTACCTGCTCAGTGATTCTAAGGTCGAAACTCAAGGCAAAATGACTGGGCTACGGGACGAGACATGGATTCACACGGGGTAAGCCTGATACTTTATACTGTTTACAACCAGTTTTAAGTAATCTCTTCACCGTCTTTGTATCAAAATCCTGGATGCATGCTTCACGTGAGTTACAAATATCCAACCTAACGTCGTTGTATCGATACGGTCAATTTCAAGCACAAGCAGATGGTCGACATGGAAATTGACTTCCTGCCTGGCCGGCTGGCTGGCCCTGGGTTCCCAAAAGCATCTGCTGCCCAGCCTTTGACCGCACCAAATTTCAAACATGATCGACTGCTCCAATATTCAATCCAGCATGCCCACAGTCCTGATGAAAAAAATTTGATAAACATGCATTGTGCCTGGACTTGGTAAAATCCCCCCTAAAATTTGACGGCTCGGATGAAGAAAGGGCCGAGTAAGCTGCTCTTAAGTCGTTTGTATTACGACACATGCTATAATATATTGTTGTACCGTGTTTGGACTTTACGTGTATAAATTATTAAAATATAAATTTAATAATTGTATTTTAAAATAACCAATTATTTGACATGATATCGTATTAAAAACTAGTGTCTGACCTTTGATTCCATATTTGTGTAAACATTATAATATAAATTCAATATATTGTTTCTATCCATTTAAATATTGGAATAGCTTAGTTTTTTCCTCTATTAATCTCTACATGAACTATAGAATATACGTACGGAAAGAAACTCTCTCTCACACTCTAAAAGAAAAGGTCTTCATATCTTAATTTCACAGGAGGAGAACAAGGCCTCTGCTTCTTCCTCCTTCCCCCTCTCATTTTTTTATTTTTCCTTTCTCATCCCTTCTCCATCTTCTTCTCTCATTTCTTAGTTTATTTTTCTCCTTCAAGATTAAAAAAGTCAGATATACAATTTTCCTGCAACTCTCAAGAGACACGTGCAGCATGAGAAGATTATCAGGCCGTAAATCGTTTAAAGGATAGTGACGGTTTTGCATAAATCACTGTGTGTGGTCCTCATGCACCATTCCTTCCGACAGCTCTTCTCACCATAAGTGCCAAATCACCAGAATCACCACCATCAGACCTTTCAATCTGACTTTTATGGCTAAAAAAAACAAGCTTATTGTCTTCATGTGCCGTTAAAGTCTACTAGAGTTGTCCATCATTTTTCGTTCTTATTTGTCCATAAAAGTTGAGTCTTCCTTTTATATGAAGGGTGAGATTAAGTCTCTGTTTAAGTAGAGTATTGTCTCTTAAACGTTTGTCTATAGAGAGTATCAATAATAGTAAAGTCCAGACCAATCCAATAGTGTACTGGTTGTGCTCCAAATGGTTGATATCATGAGGATATCTTCGCATATATTTGGTTACAAATATAAGTTGTTCTTAATGAATTATGACATTTCTCTTTAAAAAAAATCTTGGAATAGCTAATGATTTGACAATAAATATACATAAAAGAAAAGAAGATTGGACGTCTCATCTCAACTAGAATTAACAGCATTATAGTCTGCCGATAAATTCAAGCGTGGAACTCCGGTGATCACTTATATTGGAGAATAGTTTATGTTATTAGGAAGATAAAGTGTTATATTTATAAATAGATTTTATAAAAGTAAATTTATAATTTGATATAATTTTATATAATATGTTAGATCTATTTTATAATAAAAATAATTTTACAATATAACGCATTACGTTAAATTACGTCACTCATAAATTTACTTTTGTAACAAAATATAATAGAGAATAGTTTCCAATAATTTTGCTACAAACACACAAATAGCAAAATAATTATTTTTTTGTTAAAAAAAATATCTTAAATGTTAAAAACACTATATTATGTGTTGTCATATTGATTTATAAAATAATTTTTCTTTTTTAAAATAAACGTGCGTAACAGTCTTTGTATATTCATGGAAGTCATTAAATATTATCTTGTGCAATAAGCTATCAAATAAATAGATGGAGGATAAAATTGAAATGGCATAAAAATAACAGCTCTGGGTTGTTTTCATACAATTTATATATTTTATGGTAGGCGGAATTTATGTGTGTTTCGAAGTGGGCACGTTATCATCCACAGGGACCCTAAAATTAGGTGGGTAGTGCTAGTGTCCGGCCTACCTTTCATAGTTGGATGTGTCTATAAATTTTAGTTTTGATTTTTTTTTAATATATTTAAATATTTTAAAAAATATATATATATATTAATATATTAATAATCACCACCTTAATCAATAAATAAAATAAAAATATTTAAATATATAAACAGTTTAAATAAAGCAACAAAATGAAACAATACCATTATTCAAAATAAATTATTATGAGAACTTTTAAGGAAGCATATATATACAGTTGGGTATGCATTTTTATTTATTTATTTATTTTTTTTATAATTGTTTTTTATATATTTAAACATTTTGAAAAAAATAAACATATTTATTAGTAATTACTTTCTGAATTATTAAAAAAATTAAAATTAAAACACACCATCAAATTGATTGAAGGGACAAAATGGGAGGCTAGTTGGCATTTTCTTATTTTTAATATTTAAAAGGACGCACGTGCC
>QEOT01007703.1:91510-108656 GCA_003123785.1 Pterocarya stenoptera | reverse complement strand
ATACATTTTAATATCAAGAGTCACATATGTTTTAATATGAACTTTTTTATTTAATATACATTTTATCTGCACTATTTTAATATTGTTTTATTTAATATAAATATATATATTTGTCTAAAAATTAAGTTTAGCCCCTATGAAGATAATTATTAGGCTCGGTTCCCCCAAAAAAACTTATTTCTGCTATAGAGCATTGCTATGCATAAGTCTACACACCACACACCAAATTGTTTTTTATTTATTTTTATTTTTTTTCAATTTATTTATTTATTTTAGTCTTCTTGAAACATTTATATTTTTTTTATTCATCATCCATATAATACACATTTAATAAGAGAAACAAATAAAAATAAATAAAAAAAGTTATGGTGTATGATGTGTAGGCTTATGCATAGATTTTTTCTTCTGCTATAACCCACAATCCGTTTAAAAATTTTTAACAAAAACTATGGAGAGATAATTTTAAATTATTTCTGCTTGACTATATTGGAATTTTAGCATGTTTTTCTTTTCTTTTTTTTTTCTTTTTTATTTTTAACTTAATTTTATTTCCAATATTTAAATTTTGGATCTTAAATATATTTTGTATTCATGCTTCGGCCCTTCCTGGTAAAAACAATTATGATTCCGTCCCTACTGCTGGTAAATCCAACCCCTTAATCCCTAAAGAGTATGGGTAGCTAATTTCCCCCTTTATTATTTCCTTAGCCAAGATTTATAAAAATTAGTATCTTGCATGTATTATTACTTAGAGTATTCAGAATATAGTTTGGGGTGTGCAAGTTCGGAAAAAATGAGATTTATTATTAAAAATCAAATTTTTTCATATGGATCTTAGATTTACCTTATTTTTAAAGAAAATATATCAGACTTGTTTTTTATAGCAAAAGTGTTTGAAAATATTTGTAAATATTGGTGAAAAAGTAATGAAAAAAATAATAATAGAATAATAAATAATAGTAAAAAGTAATTGAAAAATAATGATAATAGAAAAAGTAGGTAAGAAGTAATAATAAAGTAAAGAATAGTAGTGACAGTGTTTGAGAGTACCTGAGGTACTCTTGATACCCAAACAAGACATAAAACTGTATAAATTATGTATCATTTATATAATCTTTTATCGCTGTAATTTGTACCATATAACATGATCTACAGGTTACATGGTCCAAATTAATTGGAAACAATATCCCATTTTATTTTTCATCAATAAGACAAAAACCTCAAGCCAAGATATGGAAGCAATTTCTATATCAAGGAATAATTGCTAGTTATAGCATGGCACATCAAGCATGTGTCAATGCCTTCCTCTGAAATTAATTGCTATATTAAACAATATTAATTGCTAGTTGCATACATACAAGGCTGCTGCAGTAACTCTGTTTGATTAAAAAGGCATCGCTATTAAGTTTAGGTATAAGGTTCTTGGTAGAGAGTAGGCTGTAATCAATTCGAGTCGAGTCGGGTCGAGTGCCATTATCTTTTCTTTTGAATATTACTAGTCAAATTCGAATTTATCACACCAATTTTGGTTTTAAATAGATATTTTGTTTAGTTTTATACATACATTCATCCAAATCTCTACTTAGACTTGTATTCATAGGGATTTAAACCACATCTATCACATTATAAACATGATTTTCCTTCCCTTATATTTATAAATATTTAAGATGTCTTCGTTTTAAAATATAGTTTACATAAGTTTGGCACGTTTTTGTTTAGACTTAAACTAATTCAATAAACGAACTGAATTCGAATCGAAATTACACAAGTCATGCTCTCGACTCGAATTGTTTATGGAGTCGCAACATTGTTTATTAGCAACCCTAGTTGACATCAAACCCAATATTTATAAAGAATTCCCTTTTTTTTTAAAAAAAAAAACAATTTTATTCGGATCTAACATCTTGGTTTTTAACAGAGACCAAGACAGTTATAATTTTCATGAATGACAGGTAACCTTACAACAAAGAAATGAATCTAAACCACCATTATCATATATACCTCAATGATTTGGACACATATATCACATCTACCCTACNTTTTTTTTTTAATTATTATTTGTTTGGGATGGATTTTGCTAATCTCCCCGGGAGGGGCACCAAGGCGTCATGTCCATGGGATAGCTGCCCAGCACCCTCAAGAAGGAGGTGAATTCCTGCACCTCCGCCAGAGCGTTCTGTGCTCTGACTTCCGCCATTGAAGCCTCGAAGTCCACATAGAACATGTACTCGAAATGCTTCGCTGTACCCTCGTTCTCGTCGTCCACCAACCGGATCGGGCGGTTCCTGTGCGGCCTCGACTCGATCTTCGTCAGGCTTATGTTCCTGAAAGCAAACGCCGACAGCACCTTAAACAGAACCGACGTCCCCTTGTCGTGCGCGAACACAATGCTCGTCTTGAATGGCCGGTCTGTCCTGGGTATTATCGGCTCTCGGGCCAGCATCACGAAACGGGTCACGTTGCTTGAGTCGTCCTGGATCCCGTCTGCCAGAATGTTCATGCCGTACAAATCGGCGGCGCGTGCGCTAGCGATCGCAGCCGTATCGCGTAGGTTGTTTGCGGCGACGAACTCGGCTGCCCCTGCTGTGTCGTCCACTGCCTCGCGCGCCACGTTGAGGCCGAGTTTGGTGAGAGTCAACTCGCACTGTGCGAGGGCCTGCGGGTGGGAAATCACTCGGGTCAAGTACTCTTTCCGAACCCCCGGTAGGGCCAAGAGGCAGTGGTGGACCGGTAACTGGACCTCGCCGACTATGTGTAGCCTGTGGCGGAGTAGGAGGTCGTAGTTGCGGTGGATCGAGCCGCCGAGGGAGTTCTCGACGGGGAGAACGGCGCGATCGGCGATCCACAGCTCCACGGCTTGGAAAGCCACTTCGAACTGGTCGCAAGGGATGGCCTCACAGTTTGGGTATGCTTTTCCAGCAGCAGCTTCGGAGTAAGCACCGGGAACGCCTTGGTAAGCCACGCGGAGCTGCGAGCCGTGCATGGGTGCTGGGGAGAGATCGGTTATGGTGAGCGGCTTAGGCTGCGGTTTGTTGATATCCTTATCGGCGGTATCGATGGGGACAAGACTGAGGTCAATGGTAGTCTTGTGGCCGTTTACTGCAGCAACATGGTCTGCACCGCCGGATCCAGCGGCACCAGCGCCAGGCTTCTCATTGGGCTGCTGCTGGGAAACGACCTTGCTGGCGAGGATGGCACAGGAGCTCTGCCAGTCTGCTCGACACGAGCCAACACCGTTGGCAAAGTGCACGGAATCGGAGCGGTAAACGCTCTGGACAACAAGACGTCCCACACGGGCGAGCGGCGGAATGCTTGTGCCGGTAAAGCACTTGAGATTATGAGGTGGGGATGGAACTATAGCCTGCATAGTGTGTGTGAATTTTGAATGCACAAAAACAGAGAAGATGAAGAGAAAACAAAAAAGAAGAAAAATGGAGTAATGGTGGGTGAGAGAGAAAGTGAAAGCTAAAGCTAAGGTAAGGAAGAGGAAAGCTTGGTGTTCTCTGTACTGAGAAACGTCAAGCTGAGAAAATAGAGGGGTCTGTGAGGCTATATATATGAGAAGAAGAGAAGGTGGTGAGGAGGAGTAGAGAGAGAAAGAGAGGCTGGACGTGTGCGTTGGTGGTTCGGTCAATCTCACACCTACCCCCTCTTCTCTTTCTCTCCTTTCTCTCTATTTTTATTTATTTATATAAAATATATATTTATGCTGTATATATATTTACAGCATCTTGCTCCTTTTGTTGACTCAATTGACAAAATTTATCGATTTAAATTTTTTTTTTTAACTTTATACAAAACTTATACGTCATAAGCTTACTCATATATTCTAGAAATTTGATAGCTCGAGTAAAAAAGACATATATACATGAAATGAAAATTCTACTGTATTTATTATATTTCTATATATTTTCGGATATTATTGAGGAATGCTTAAATTTTTACTTTTGTCAAATACATCATTATTTTTTAATTAATGCTACTTGGACCGATATTTCTAATCGAGAAAGCTAACCGACAAGTGTAAATGTATTTTTTTTATTATTTGTTGTTTTATTTCAACCATTTTTTATATATTTTAAAAATAAAATTAAAAAATCTGTTTATTAATAATCATTCCTTAATCATTAAGTTAAAAAAATAAAAGTTACAATCAGTCAATTTTATCAGTCTAAGTAACATTTTCCTTATTTTGTTTTACTAACATTCATAAAATGCACCCTAATTAGGAACACAAAAAATTCCAAACTATATATTTACTATTTTTCATCTCAATTTTAGGCCATTTTTAAAAAAGACGAAAAAACGGGGCAAAGTTTCTGAGTTTCTAAAGTGTATTACATCATGCATTGAAAAGAAACGTCTCTTCATTTTTGCTTTCTTAAAGAGACCTAAACGAAGTGTTAAGTTAGATCCATAAAAACATGACACTTGTCTTCAACTATATGACCCCACCACATCATGAGTACATATGGTGGAGCTCCCATTCCCGTCGTAAGAGGGGGAGGTGGGGGGTGGGGGAGGGAGGATATGCTATTATTAGTCTTTTGGATATTCAATATGCCCTTTTATTTTATTTTTTCTTTTTGGGTTGAAGCATTAGGTGGACTATATTTGATAAGGAAGAGGGGGAAGGGGATTTTGAAAGCACCAAGTTCAAGTGGTTTGGAGCTCTACTATCTTACCAAGTAGGATTGGCATTGGGTGCACAACCGACCTTGGAGGACGATGAAAGACAAGAATGAGATGAGATGAGCGTAAAACTTATAATTCGGACAAAAAAACAAAATAAATAGGATTTTGATCATTGATTGAATAAGTTTGGAAATCACGCGATATTCATCTTCAAAAGCTTAAACTCAAATTTAACGTCAGCAATGTACATCTTTTGTTTTTAATATCGTGTATGTGGGGATGGATAGAGATATCTTTGTCTTCCTCCTATTTCCATTTCTATTATGTCAAATAACTCCATTTCATTGTGAAATACCATTGCACATCATGCTTTATTTGTCATTCTTCCTCTTTGTTTTGAAAAGGAATAACAACAATAGCAAATGTCCTTTTTTGTTCAACATGCCTATTTACAATTCCAATATATATATAGTTTGCTCAAGTTTCTTGAATCTCTAACTCATTAATCATCAAATAATTCAATTGATTTGAACTTTCCCCCTCTCAAAACTTTCATTTCTTTGCAATATATCCACTATACCACCAATGTTGATACTCAATTTGAATAATGAGTTAACCTCTTGTAAAGATTTGACAATAAAAATTGAGAAATATGAGTGACGTGGCATAATCTTAACAACAGGCTCTCAAAACTACAAGTGAATTTTTAAATTAATTACAAAGAGTTATATAAAAATAAATTTATAAAGTGATGTAATTTGATATAATACGTCTCTTTGTATAATTATTTTTATTATAAAATAGATTTAATGAATCACATAAAATTATATTAATTTATAAATTTACTTTTATATAATCCATTTACATTTGTAGCACTTCTCTTTGTCGTATAACTATATATGTTATGAACGTGGCATCAGTTTCAACATGACATCCTACTTAAAGCTAGCTAGCTTAAATGGCTAAACCCGCAGACTTACTTCGTTTGGTACTTTCCTTTCTATATTAAAAAACAAAAAGACTACTACAATTTAGATCACCATATTTCCATCATCGATCGATTTTTTTAAAAAAAATTATTATTAGCTACAAGTATATAACCAATAATAAATAAAATATAAGATATTTTGGTTCTTTCTCGCATTCTATTTGTGTTAAGACTAATATTGTAAAATAATATCATTATAAGAAAATTTTTTATTTGCGATTAGTTAATTCTAACGAAATGACTATTTACAATTAAAATTAGTTGCAAATAGTCTTTTGATTGTAATAAATTAGTCACAAAAATCTATTTTTCTTGTAGTGTATATATATAGGTCAAATATATTGTATTATATATAATATATCTAACATATTTCATTAAGTCACATTAATATGTAAGTTTATTTTTTTAAAATTTCTAGTATTTATATAAATATATATATATATTGACTTACCTTGAAATGTAAGGAAATAGTTACCAACTCTCCGACCCAAGTGAGGTACGTACGTAATTAACTTGAAAAAAAGAGATTGGATTGCTGTGAAAGTTAGTTAAACTAGTTCCATGCTGTGAAAACTCAAGCAATAGAAATATATATTTATATATATATATATTTATTTATTTAGGATGAATTATTAAGTTACTTGTTGCATTATTATTATATACTATATCTTGCAGTGACAACATGGTTAAACAGATGACCACAATTATTTCCATGATTAGTTGGGAGCTTTCATGCTTAGATGATCAGCTTAATTTATAGAAATATTAATATTATAATTATTTAATAAGACGAAACTCATTTTCCATGCCTTAATATAAATTCTTATAGCTTATAAATACTTTAAATGAAACTCCTTACGTTAAATAATTATAAGAGACCACATAGTTTTTTTTTGGAAACGCATCAATATTTGATACCACAAATCTAAAATGTACAACACATGATGATCGATGATCATGATCATGTGGGATATCATGTTTAATTACGTACGTACTTAATTGGTTTGTGCTTGTTTTTTATTATATATTCCTGAAAATCTGATCGATGCATGATGGCTCCTAAGGCATGCTAATAGTTCACGCAAGCTTGCTGGGGAACCTGAAAATTAAAGCCAGACGTTCCATACGCAAAAGTGACGCATAAACTTTCCAAAACAAATGTGGAAATTAAGCTTAAATCCAAGAATTCTTTATAGAACTTACTAGCTTTATAGGTTAGGTACGTCTTTACTCTTTCGTATGAATTTGCTTAAACCTACTCTTAAGATAGTAACATGTTCTTATATTATCCGGACGCGCGTACTCAACATCTATTCATATATTACTATAAGAAAATGAGTACTTATGATGTGCTATTTGCAACGAAAATAACTAGTTGTGACAAGAATAGATTTATTTTAACAGAAAATTAATAATCATTTTCGTAAGAAATAACTGATATTAAATAAGCGATTTTCTTATAATAATAAATATGTATGGTCGTCCACTCAATCAAGATTGACCAGAAGAACCTATTTATCTTTTAATGGTTTATTCACCTACAAATCATGTATAATACCAAAAAAAAATTATTTCATCTTATAGTTTTTTAGTAAATGTATATATAGTTTTAGGGTCTGCTAGCCTTATGCCACTTCCATGAAAAAAGTAGGTCTCACTATTAAAAAAATTATTTTTCATGTAGGTCCCAAATTTAACCCTTTTTTTTCATAAAAAATGTACAATACTTATACATTCTAATGCTGCAAATATCATTTCTCATAATTCTTGAGAGACAACTTGGATCATCTATGCTGTGGGCTGGGGAATGTTTTGGTACAAGTTAGAAGCCAAATTGTTGTAATTTCCAACACATTAGAGCTGTTGAATGATAATTTGATAAAAACCCTTAGTCCTTTGAATCATAACAAATAATACTAATCGTTTCTTTACTTACGAGTAACTTTTGAAGAGATGAATATCCTGTAACGACTCGGCTCAATAATTCTAAAGTCAAGATGTTAATAATTTTTATTGGACTAGATTATATTTAATGAGTCATATTAGATAAACTAACGAGCGATAAGTTAGAGGTTGATTTGGAGTTTTAATTAGGTTCAATAACTGGGTTAAATCTCATTTATTATTGATTGAACGAGTTAGACTCCTTTTAGAATTTAAAAATCGACTATTAGAAATTTATTTCAATTTAAAATCATCACTTATTAAAGTCTTCTACATAGTCTCAGTCATTGCCAATCCTATATTAAATAAACTACCAGATCATGTTTTTAAATTTAAACTCTATTCTTAGATGATCATGATTGAGTGTTCAGCAAATTAGTGTCACTACATGTATTAACCGAGTCCAACTCAAACTGGTCATCATGACTCTCTTCCAAATCTCTCTATAAATATCTCTCTTCCGTATGTTATTTGAAAGAAAACATAAACCTTTCAGTCCAGCACTATGATCAATTTTGTGTTAGAAGTTTTAAAAAACAACATTGCAAGGTAAGTAGTTTGATCACAAATTAGGATTCACATACGTTAGTTAGTTATATATATTATTATTAAAGCCAGGTCTTTCGAAGCCGGTGTTTACATACCACGCATGTCATAACATTTGCAAAACACATCATTCCGTATATTATAGTTATGTATGTATCATGCATCTCACGTTGTATAAGACACGTAAGCTTTCATAAGATCAAGTGTAAGATAACCTCATAATAGTTAATCAGATGGTTATTCAGATTTATAGTATCAATGCAATTTCAGGATAGGCGTGCAAGCCATAGACTCAAGCTTGGTCCACTATAATACGTCAGAGTATTGCATAGTCGGCTTCCTTTGTTGCAGCAGGGGAAGTTAGTACACAACCTTGCATACAAGGTTAAGTGTGTTGGCCAGTCAGATAAGTCAGATAAATGACATCAATCAGTTTATTAAGATAAATCAGTCATACATAGCGTAAGCATCAGTATGATCAGTCATGATTTTAATTCTCAACATGAAATATTTTATGAAAATCTTATGTTAAGTATGTTTACATTATGATGAGTTTCTTATTGATTCATCGACTCATTTTAGTTTGTTTTATGTTTTTAAACCACCTCAGATCAAAATATTTATGAAGATAGAGGTACAGGACGAGACGCAGCCCAGGGAGGCATGATAGTTGCCTAGATCATATACATGGATTTGAAGTTATGATTTTTGTGGCACAAATTTTGAGAAATTTTAATAGACACTTCTGTATACTCTATTTTATTATCTCAGTATTTTAATAAAGAATTATTTTCTTTATAGAATCTTTGTACTTAGTGCTTTCTTTAGAGTAAGAGAAAATACTTTTAAGTCAAGGTTCAATAGTAACACTCCGGCTCCCGAGAACTTTTAAAGTGACTTTATTTTTAACCGTAGGGAGAGCGATGTTACATATCCTCTAGAGAGGTGGGTTTTCATTAGTCTCATCTGAGTAGTTTTTACTCAGTGGCAACTTCCTCCTCAAGAGCATGTCGTCAAACTAAATGTAGATGGTGCAATATTCCATGAACAAAATAGTGCAGGGGTGGGTGATCCTCAGGGACAGCAATGGTAAAGTTATCATGGCAGCTAGTAAAAAAGATCAGTCAATAGTTGATTCCTTTGAGATTGAACTTCTTGCAATTCTGAGAGGCCTACAACTCAGCTTTCCTCAGCTTGGACTTCAGGAAATACGTATTGAAAGTGACTCTTTCTTAATGGTCAAAGAAATCACAGAGTCGGATACTTCAAGCTCAATACTTAGAAACATTGTTAAAGACATCCAGCTGCTCATGAAGCGGTCCCCGAGATGCTCTATTCATCATATCAATAGAGACTGGAATGTAGTTGCTCATAATCTTGCAATATATGCTAGGAATGTTAATGCCATAAATGCTTGATGGGATTTTATTCCTTATTTTATACAATAAGTCATTTGGACAGATATAAACTTGTAATGTTTTGATGTTATTAATTATGAAATGTCGATTCCTAAAAAAGAAAAGAAAAGTAGGGTTATTTCTAGAATCAGTTGCATAACACATGTTGCACTTTAAATACTTACCAAAAAAAGGGAAAAACACATGTTGCAAGACCCGTTTGAATAGTGAGATGAGATAGGATGAGTTAAGATGATTTATGAATAATAATGAGATTATTAATTGATATTATGAGAGGAGATGAGGTGAGATGATCTCACCTCTGCATCCAAACGGGCCGATTGCAACTCAAACTCTTCGGCTCCTTCGGTAAGGATTGGCTTTTAAGTGACTAAGGTTGTGATTAAAACTCGTCTTTTCTTTAATTTGTTAGTATCTCCAAATACAATCAATTTTAAATTTATCCATTTTTGGTTTTTTTTTTTTTTCATCCGATATATAATCTTTCAATCTTTTGAACTCCATATATTATTAAAATGATCAGCAATGAAAGACAACTTTTTACAACACGTACCTTTACGAGTACTATTTCTAAATGGATGACATTTTTTTGTGGAATATGGACATTTTTTACAATTATAATGCACCAAAATATCTTCCATTTAGAACATATATAATTGTAAAATAATAATAAATACGAGTTGCATCTTTATAATGATTTTCACATAACTTTGACTCGACTAAAAATTAATTTCCCAAAATCTGGAATATTCCGCCTGCAATTAGGGTCCTTAATTAATTTTAATGATAAAGGGAAAAAAATTCGAAAAAAAAAACAAATAAGAATATAAAATTAATTAATATATATGTTAAAAGTACTCATATTTTTCAACTAATTATTAAAAACATGAGATTAATTGTATATAGTCGAAGGTAGGTGTTTTTAGCTTGTAAATTACACGACAATAATATTAGAGGTAGGAAGTAGGTGAGGACCATATGTGGGAGAAATTTCCTGCCAACTACCAAGCAAGCTCGTTCGCTCTCTCTCTCTCTCTCTCATCATCATCGTCAATATTATTTGATCCTTTTGGTAAATTACAAATAAGAAATATTAATTGTACAATATCATCATCTCCCACCTAAAAAAAAATAGAACTACCAATAATATTACACGTTTTACATGTTTGTTGTTGATTTTCCAAACACCACTTTCAGTCTTTCACTACACGTGCGCGCACCGTTTCGATCGTTCACAACTGATCTCTTCCATGCATGCCGAGTCAAGGAAGAAAGTTTGGTTTCTTGGTCAAAGAATTATATATAAAAGAATAATAATGTTAGATACAGATATAATCGTCTAGTGTCCAAACGTTAGTGTAATTTTTTAAAAAACGAGTGTGATTCATTATTAAAAGATTAATTTTTTACGTGAATCTCATATTTATTTATTTTTTTTTTAAAATTATACCATATTTACACATTTATTATCAAAAAAATAATTTTTTCCATCGCCTAAATCCATCACAAAAACTTTTAGCGTCACTTACGAACCAACGTAAGATGGTGGTTAATACTGAGTTCCAAAAACTTTTTCTTGTCAAAATAAAATATCATCGCAGAAATGCACACATTTAGGATGATATCGGTTGACGCCAATAGAGACTCGGAATGATGCCAAAAACAATTTCAAGGCGGTGGGGGAGCTAGCAGTCGGCAATGGCGGACCCCAAAGATAAGTTATAGATCATCGAGGTGCCGGCGCCCTTGGTCATGTCATGCTTGTGGTTCTGTCGCCCCTTGTAGTTGAATTTTGTAATTTTGGCGACTTCGGACATTTTTTTCCGGTCTTCGTTCTACGATATGACGTAATCATCAATTTTACTTTATAATTTCATGTGTAGTATATTATAAGAGAAGAACTTTTTATTCTTCTCAAGACTGGTCTGGTGCTAACACGGCTCATATTATAATGAGTAATATTACTATTTATTTATTTATTATTGATTTTTATTATTTTTTGTCCATCGGTTGATGCGATTTCATAGGAACCGGCCATCACTTAAATAAACAGTCACTAAAAATTTAAAACCAATATTAACTAATCATATTGTACGTACTTGAAATGAGGAAATTTAAGGTTGAAAAAAACAGCATTTCTCCGTGTGCGGGTGTGTATACACATGCATATATATTAAGAATAATGTTAGGTACAAGTTTCATAAAAATTCTTTGTAAAAAAAATGGGTTACACTAATAAAAAATAGTTTTTTTTTTCACTTTTTAAAAGTAGAGTCCACTTTTTTTATAAGGACTTACATGAGATAGGCTTGTCTATTTGAGACTTATACAAATCATTTCTCATATATTAATTTATCGTGATGTATCTCTATGTTGTTTTAATTGGCGGTTTTTTACACATGATATGTGTGTAGATATGTATGTATATTATATGGAAGTAGTAATTGAGCTTCCATCAACATTGTTATATATGATCATCTGATATTATCATATTGCTATACTCGTCAATTCCCTAATTTAGAGATTAATATTGCATGATGATCTGTTCGGTATTGTTTTGGTGAACATAAAAAATAAAAATAAAAATTCTGTTATATATATTTTTGTTTTTGAGAGTTCATATATTTATATATATATATATATATCGTGTGTGTGTATCAATTAACACTAATAAAAACAAATTGAAGGTGGCAGCTGCATGTGCCAGCTAGCTAGCTGCATGGCTGCACATGCATGACTGAACATATATCCATCTGTACGTTTAGAATGTGATGAGAAAGACTTGCAGTTGGTCAGAAATTTGTTAGATGATATATATCAAGATATATCATGTACTGATCATACTTGCATGTCAACCATGCACGGCCCTACGCTCCTATCTTCTAACTGCTCTTCATACCATTACTTAATTAATGGTCATACATACATACATATGTATGATATGTATGTATATGCAAGCTGCTCGATCGATCGATCAGGCAGCTTGTACATTTTTAGGATGGTAAATGTAGGAAATCTTTCTAAATTTTGTCATTTTCAATCATATTTATTGATACATAATAATTTCAATGGTTTTTTGAAAAATTATTTTTAGTACTGCTAATCATTAACTTATAAAATTATTTAAATATGTTATATCATGAGTTGGCGTGACTGTAAATGATAAAAATTAATATATATGAAGACTATATAACTAGCATTGCGGGAAAATAATGCTAACTAGGTTACTTTGAAAATAAAACAAAAACAAGCTAGCTAGCTCTGAGCCTCTGGATCAATGGCAGTTGGTTATTATAGGAATAAAATTCTATTTTCTTCATGCCCATGCATGTCAACCTGCATACATCTCTCTCTCTCTCTCTCTCTCTCTCTCTCTCTCTCTCTCTCCTATATATATATGAGTTATATACAATTACTTTTGTATATTCTTTACGCACTTCACTGATATAATTGACCAAAGTAATTATTTTATATATAAAAAAAATAATGCAACCAATCACATCCGTGGAATGCAAAAAAAATACGTAAAATTGACTACACATAGAGTTTCTGAAAATGAAAACATTATTGATTAACTAAAAGCACTAAAGAAATCCCATGTCATCACAAGAGATTGACTTTTTCTAGATTAAGAAGAAAATCTTTGCAAATAGCCTATTTTTCATTGATAATATGTATTTTCATTTGCAACGGATATATTAGTTGAATTGCAAGAAGATTTAGTTGAATTAAAATATAATGAACATTTAAATTTTTTTAAATTTTAAAACAATAATAATATTAAAAAATAATATTTTTTTCAACTTTTAATTTTCATCTCAATTGATCATCTCATTTCATTTTAACTCAATATCCAAACCGCACCAAAAAATTATTCTAAAACCTAATTCAGTGGTCTTGCTATTCTCGATCGGCGTGAATTAAAAAATAAACCAGTATAAAGCCAAAACAGAGTCCATTCTTATAATAATAATCGTTCAGGTGATAAGTACTGCTACAATCATATTATATTATATGAATACATTAAACTTATTATATAGTAAAAATAATTTTATAATCTAATTAAGATATAATTTTAAATCACGTCGATCGATTTATAATTTATTTTTATAAAATATTTTTTATAAATAAAATAATTCTCTAACTATATATCATGCACGCATGCATGACCTGGCGGAGGCTTTTTCTTTTTCTCTCTTTTTTAATGGGAAAAAAAAAGCTTAGCCTCTCAGGGCATCTACATTGGCTTGGCCAAATGGAAGAATTAGTTAAAATTTAGATAATTGATGTCAAAAACACTCCACATTAGATTGGCCAAGTCTAAAATAAAATAGACTTTTACTACAGTTATTAGCCAAAGATGAAAAATCACTATTGATTTATCAAATATTAAAATATTAATTTCTTACTTCAAGAAAACATTAAAATATTAGGTTCTCACTCCAATAAAAATACTATTTGGTTTGTAATTAAGAAATTTAGATAGAATTTTAGATGAGTTTAATCAATATTTTTTATTATTAACATTAAATGACTTTTAAAAATATTAATTTAATTATAATATAATTATTATTAATATTCAATTGGTAGAATTATAAAATATAATAATATTTTTTTATTATATAGAAAGTAAATGGAAAATCCAATGTGGGAATTGAATGTAAATAGAATAGGCAAATGTAAAAAAGTGTGATATTGGCTAAAGTTTGGAGATGCATTTGGCCAAGCCAATACTAGTGCTCTACTCTTATAGCATGCAATTTCGCAGGTCACGTTTTCCATGAACAAGGGAAAAGAAAATTAATTCAAGGTAAGCATCTTTAATTTCTTTCGAACAAAACGCATGCATGTGATCATGCTGCGCCACCTCTTACTTTTTCCTTAGATATATATAAATATATATATATATATTTATGTATATATGTAATATGTGTGTGTATGCGTGCAAGTTAAGAGTGGAGATTTATCTTTTAAGAAAAGCTTATCCACTAATTAGCGCGCAGTTTTATATGTAAGTGATGATCAACATTGATCATGACGTATTCCATCATGCAAGCAAAAAGAACTCAATTAAAGAGAAGAAAAATTATTTATTTATTTCAAAAAATAAAGGCTTGTGTGTAATATTTATAGCGAAGAGAAATTGATCTTAAATTCATATATATATTCAAAAATAATCTATATCTATTCATGTTAAAATGGCGGATGGGGTAGTCAGCGATGCCATGCATGCAAATCACTGGTGGTAGAGCTCACTGGGCAGGCAGCAAGAATGGCTGAATAAAGATGGGTTACTGTATTAGCGGGAGGGATATATATGAACGTTAATAACTTAATTGTTGTTGGAAATGGAAAGAAATAATTATTTGAAAATCGAAGGTAAACTGGCGTGTCATTATCTCACTATAAGTTGGTGTAAACACGATGTTTGCACCGTGTCCGCGGGTTAAAAGAGGGACTCCATTGGAAATCATCAGTTTGAAAGTTTATTAAAATTTAAAGTAATTTTTGTTTTAATTCATGATCAAGAAGTAGTACCGAAGAAGAAAAATGAGGTAAAAAGCACAATTTCCATTATCCAAATTATAGAAATATTTTAATATATATATATATATCGATTATAGATTGATCTTTTCATCATATTAATAAAACTATGCCAAAAAAAATAATATCAAACAATAAAAAAATAATTATTTAATTAAAAAAGTCTAAGCACATGAGACGTCGTTGCACCATCATGTTTAATATATTTATATATATATATATATATATATTTATCTTGGGTTGGGATTGATATTCATGTTTTCCTACGCCTCAAAGTTTGATTGTTAAGTGAAGGTAGCAGCTGCATGCATGCATGCAGCAGCATGTGTAGAATTAATATTGCTGGCGGTTAGTTGATCCGACCACCTTATAATTTTGAAATCTAACAATTTAATTGTGAATTAAGATATTATAATAATCATCAAGATAATTTATAATAAGTCCTAATTAATTAATTCTTACCTTAACGAAGTATTTAGTTTTGAATTTACAAGAGAAATTAATCATAATTTATGACGAGTTATTTTTTACGAGAACGACAATTTGTAACGTGAATATATTCATTTTGACAAGAAATAACTATTCACAAATAAATAGTTTTTTTGTAGTAGGTGAAGGACTGAGGGGACCAGCTAGTTAGGGCATGCATGCATTCTTTCAAGATTTGTGGAGAGAGAGAGAGAGAGAGAGAGAGAGAGAGATGTTGAAAATGAAAGCTTGATGAAGACAAATAAGTGAGAACTGTATGAACATGGGAGAATCATCATGGAAGACTAATCATGGCTATGTCGAAGAGAATAATCATGGTTGCAACAGCTAGCTAGCATATGATCTAAGATTGAGTGAATTTACTTTGGAGAATTAAAGCAAGAGGAATTTCTTTTTCTTTTTCTGTTTTTTTTTTTTTTTTTTTTTAAATTCGGGTGATCAGAACAACCAAAGGATAACAGGAGCTTTTGAAACAAGAAGAAAAAACATTATAGATAATTAATTAAGAAGCTTGTTCATCAGTTGTCTTATTGGGAATGGACAACAGACAATGCAGGAGGTTGTTGGTGCTTGATAATGTAAGTCAAACATATTATTTAAGGAAGAAGAAGGCCATGCAGAAATTAAACAAGGACTTATGATAGAAACTGATCATAAAAGAATGAACCATCCAGAATGAATGCCAAGGTCTACATGATAAGCTCAGGTACCCATCCATCTCAATCATGAGTAGTACCTAAAAACCCTAATTTTAAACTCATCAAATAACTTTTTTTATTTACATGGCTTGATTGTTTTTTAATCACTGAATCATGAATCCGGGGAGCAGAAAAAGAGAAGATTCGAATCAGTAGTATTAATCTTAACCTGCACTACATGATGGATGCATTATTGGGTGCATCTCTCCTTAATTGGATCTCTCTCCTGCATGTATATTTTAAGCATTGTCTCTCAACTTTATGAAACTTTTAGGTCTTTGTTAGCAGAGAATCAAGAAGAATCACATAAGAACAAAACGAAAAATGCTATGGCTAGCCTGCACATCATGTACAACCAACCGAAGGGGTACTTTCTTCAACTCTAGACCATTGTTTAAAACAGTGTCTTTTTTCAAGTAGATGCTGATGGGTAAGATGAGGGAAGAGAGTGAAGAACGAGGAAGATAAGACAATTAATGATAGTTGTTGCAGGTTTCGTGGCCCCATTCTGGCCGTTTGGATTGGAATAAAAAGTTCAAAAATTAAGGGCTTTGACTCAAATAATGTGGACTTTTTGGAGTCAATGGTAAGAGGATGGGATGATATTTTTGTCATTCTGGCATGATATCTGATTTTAGGTTATTTATGTTGAAGAATAATCTCATATTGTCTGTGAACAAGGTCTTGAGCATGTTTATAAAGAATGAATAATCTTCTCTTGTAGAACCGGTTTTATAAGATTAGTTAGGCCCATGAATTTCTTCATAGTATTAGAACCTATCAAAGGACGAATGAGGATCCATACTACTTACCCCGTGACAAAGACCAAAAAAAAAAAATATGACCTACACGTGAGGGAAGGTGTTGAGGAATAATCTCACATT
>QEOT01007703.1:21654-77981 GCA_003123785.1 Pterocarya stenoptera | reverse complement strand
ACAAAATTCTCATCTGATCTCATCCCATCTTATTCCCAAGCATAATTCAAATACAAAATTTTCAAACTAATCATTACAACTTTTTCAAACTTTCAAATAAAAAATAAAAAAAATTCCAACTTTTTCAAATCTCCAAACAAAAATAATATTATAGAACTATATTCTTACAATATTTTAACTTTATAATATTTTTTATTCAACTTTTTCTCTCTCATTTCCCAAAACCCAAAAAATATTTTACTCAAACTATCTCACTACTATTCACAAACTATCTTACTATTATTCACAAAATTCCCATATCATCTAACTCTCCAAACCAGCCCTTAGTGTTTCAGTAGAAACCTGTCACGCCAGGCCATCTGCAGATTTTCAAGAACGCAATTTTGAAATTTAAAAGGAGTTTGATCAATTCAAGCACCTTTCTAGGAGCACGAAACTAGCCTATAAAGTTACCCAAACAGATATTGATATTGCATCCAAGTGTGCCAAGAGAGTTTTTTGGGACTTTTACAAGAATTATATCTCTTGGGAGTTTTTGGAAACCACAAAAAGTACAAGGATAATGATAGTGTGATTTGAGGTGAGTTCAACCACCGGATGTTTTTTTTTAATAAGTAATTCAACCACCAGATGTTCCAGGAGAAGAATCCAAGTTTGACGATTGTCAGAAGTTCTAGCTGCTACTGCAATAGGGACAAAATATGTCGTTTTGCTGTGGCAAATAAGGGATTCATATAATAAAGGGTTTGTAAGAAATCTACTTATATTAATCTCCAAATAGTGGAATTGGTTTGTTCAGGGTAGGCTGCCCCAAAGTGGTTTTAAGCTAAAGAGTTCTTTAAAGGGATTCCCTTCATCACCAAACTAATTGCTTTGTGGTTGGCTTGTTTTGCTTTATCATTCATATTTATTCATATATTCAATATTGTGAGTTGATGTATGTGGGCCGATTCGATATTTAATGAATATTGCCAATATTTGACATGGATTAAAATTGGTCAAAGGATTGTGAGATACACCTATTCACCTCCCTCTAGGTGTTATTTAGGGTCAATCTTGTAATTTCATGAACTTCTAAACCTAGACACACAAGTTTAGAAGCTAGCCAAGATATGTCAGTCTCACTAGTTATCATTAAACCAACTTGACTTGGAATTCAATTACAGCAGAAAGAAGACAAACTGATACATCATTACAAAGACAAATGCATGTCAAAGTCCTGTGCATATCATAACGATTATCAAAAATTTGCAGAGAAAATTCAGAGGATATGTACCCAAAATGCACCAAAAAGAAAACTTCACTGCAGTTACCACCTGTGCATATACAGCTTACAGTTTATTTGCTATGATGCACGCATCTAATTAGTTGAATCATTGACTAGCAATGGAAGAAGATTCAAATTTCATCTCTACTTTGCTGTCAATAGAAATTGGAAACAGAAAACAGATACTCACCTACAAGGGAGAAGACAATCAAAATGCATGCACCTAATTCAACTGCTCTACGGCTTCCCATTTTGGTCACAGCAATGGTGTGTAAATTTTCAGTTAGGGTGGTGGACCCTGTTCCTGTACCCCAAAGACCAGCCAAGATGCTGGAAAGACCTTCCAGACCAATCCCTCGGCTAAGAACACCTGGGGTTGGAGGTCTTGATGCCACCAACAACGAAGATGCATGGTATGATCCCACCTAATCAGTTTAAAACAAAAAACAATATTCACAATCAGAATCAGGCAAACCATATAATTCTGCAAGACACATCAATGAGTAGATTTGTACAAGAGAATGCAATAAAATTGGTTAAAAATAAATCTTGAAATTATATACAAATTTGTGTACAAAACTAATATGAAATTTTGATTCAGTCATCAATGGGTTGTCCAAGGTGATTTTATGATAGGAAAAATAAAAATGAATCGGTACAACTATAAAACTCCCCAGAATTTTGCAGAAGTAGAACCAATTGTAATGTCCAACTTGTGAAATTTTTGAACAGTTTTGCACATAGTTTTCTATCCTGCAACTAAATTCATACAAGCGAACTTGTCAAAGTGCAGACGAACAATAATTGAGCATTACTTCTCAAGCAAGCTCCAGACATCTATTCATGCATTTAGAAAAAGCCCCCCTGCCCCCTTTTCTGTAGGTCATTAGCCAAATCTTTTTAAGTGCACCTTGTCTATTTAGGTAAATAGACATATCATACCATATGGAAAGTCTAGAATCTCTCATTTCTATAATTACTGTTTGTAGTCTATATAAATTATGAATCCCCACAAGATATTTCACTGTGAGCTACTTACGAAGAAATATTCAAATGGAAAAATCTCCAAGGGGAACATAAGTCAATAAATGACAGGAAACTAACCGAATCTACTGATGAGATAATGGACACCACACACATAACAAGAGCCATTTTCCAGTGGAAAACAGGAGTACCCCATTGTAATGGATAAGGAAATCTGAACCATGGAGACGATCTTAATGCATGTGAAGTATCAACTCGACACTGTTTCATCCTTGAGAGATGTTTTCTGCAGTGCTCAGAGATTATATTTGAAGCAGGCACATTTACATCACAACCTTTGTAACTATAGGCTCCAGCTTCAGTAAGCAAGAAAGCAGCTGCCCATGTGATTGCCAGGCCCAGTGGAACCTAACAATAAGAACCAAATTATAGTACAAGATAAATGTGAAATATTGTTTTTACATATAAAGTAGTATTAATAAATAAGAAATTACTCATAAAAAAAAACTATGAAGAGTGATAAAAATATGAACTTGTAACTTTTAACTTACCGCATATATTAAGAATATACGATGACCAAAAACAGAGATCTTACGAAGATACTGCAGAAAATATGGAAGTAAAATCCAATCACAAAGAAATGCCAGAAATTAAGACATTTTCAGCAGAGATGAAAATAAATTACGATGAAATAACAAAAGCAATAAACTACTAAAATTTAACATAAATCTAGAGTAGTTTTACCATACTTACAAGAGAAAAAATAATGACCAGCAATATCTGCACCAATCCAACCTCAAGACACGTACCGACTAGTGGGAAACCATAGCCATAAAAAGAAAGTCCAACAGCAGCAATAGTTGGGGACACAACAACTGGATTGATCAACCTGAAAAGGGAAGGCAAATGAACTGAGGTGGAGTCATTGGGTGTATTGTACAAAAGGCATGACACCGATTCAAAAGAACATTATATTTTTTAACACAAAACAGAAAGAAGCTACACTAGTGAAAAACCAACACGCATGCTATATGCTTGAGTATAACAGTATATAAATGCTACATGCATGTTAATGACTCGTGCAGTGAAAATTTATGTTCCTTCCTGAACAACTTCGAATCACTAAAGCTACACATATATAGCGCCTGTTTGTCACAAGGAAATTCAGAAAATAATACCAGAGTCATACGAACCCAAAAATTGTTCCTAGACTCTCCCAATGAATCAAGGCAAGAGAAGTAGAATGAAAAGATTAGTCTTGTTTCCCCGAGGGAGTCTTTCCTACAGTCAGTCTTGTTTCCCCATGGGAGTCTTTCCTCCTTGACAGAACTCACTGTAATTTTCTAAATGAACAATCCATAATTCTCTGTGAATTTTACATTTATAAGATAAGAAACTGAATCCATAACACCTCTAGGACTTATATCTAGCCAATGCTATTCTAAAGCAATCATATAACAACTCCATTGAGATATTAACTCTTAATATATTCATTCAAACTAAACTCCTTTAAACTACGTTAAATTAAAAGCAATTGCTAAAAGGCTAATCGAAACATTCCTTGAGGATAGGATCTCTACTTTCATTTCTATAGTCTTCCAAGGCCTATTCCTCTCCCAAGATTTTCTATCCTTCACAAAGGAGAGCCATTTAAATTCAAAATATACCTCTGAGTTGGACTAGCTTATTGTTGGTTTTCAAATAGCCTAAATGTGTAATTGTCAACAAAGCTTTTTTTTTTTTTTTTTTTTTTTTACTTTTTGATAAGTAGGATTTTTACTAAAAATAATAAAAAGCACAAATGCGCAACCCAAGTGCACAGGAGTATATGAGTGTAACACTTGTCAAGATGAAGAAATAGGTACAAGAAAGTCATGTAAATTCTACTCATTAAATTCTGAAGGGACAGTCCGTATGAGAAGAGTATTGATCTAAAAAATAAAAATAAAATTGAGCTCCTCCAACATCCATTCACGTTCCTAAAAAATTAGGTAGTTCCTTTCCTTCCAGAGGCACCAAATGAGGCATGCAAAACCCATCTTTCATACTGCTGCAATCTGCGGACTTCCACCCAATCCCTTCCATGAGTAATAAAGATCCACAACTCTTCTAGGCATCACTAATGTCAATCCAACCTGACATGGAGTCCTCTTCAAGATTTTCCTTATTTTTTATATGTATTTTTCTATGTACAATTTATTTCAGAAGTTTATTTTAATATTTTTCTTTTGTAATAAAAGGTTTGTTGATTGGTAAATACGAATTTTACTTTTGTAATCAAAATTATCATATAACATTTTTGTTAAAGAAGGAAAAACTCTCATCTTTTTTATTATTATTTTATTAGTAAAGAAAAAAATTTTAATGCTAATGCTTATATTAAAAAATTTCTATTAATAATTTCTTTGTCACGAATCATTTTTATAATATGTTTATATTATATATAATACAATATACATGATAAAATATATATAATTTAATTATTTCAATGCACATACAACACTAGTCCATTACAACCATACGTCTCTTTCTTAAATTATCCATGAAGAGAATTTTTCCTGGAGAAGCCATCCAAGCAAACAACACCGCGCTCAAATGAGCCTTTGTCAGCCATATATTCTTCTCAAGCATCTGACTTGTAAAGTGTTTAGAATCAGTTTTGGATACTCACAAAAGCTTTGTTGACGGTAAACCTAACTTGTAATTCCCACGAGTGGCCCACTCGATACTTGTAACATGGCAACTCTTGAACTCCGACCTCTTCAATAACATACCACAAGCAACCTCATTCACTTCTCTAGAACTCCAGCAGCACTCATGAACTCACCAACACTAATCTAAGCAATCCAATCACATGGATACTCAAAAGAACAGCAAAGTGTTGGTCTATGTATAAGGAGAGAAAATTATATGGCTTTAAGGCACTCGACCTCACATAGGCTTTTCTCTCTCAAAGTGCTCAAAGAAACTTTAAAAAAATGTCCATTCCAATGAAAAATAAGTATTAAGAAACCCTATATAGGTAGGGCTAAATACAGACAGGTCTAGGAATTCGTTTTAAAGCGAAATTGTGAACATCTCAGTTTGATCAATCCAAGTGTCTAGGATATGCCAATTGAAGTGTCTAGCGAGTTTAAAATTGCAAATTCCGCTCAACAGAACATCTATTTTTTCCATATTTTCTAATCCGATCTCAACCTAGCCTCTACCAAACATAATTACAACTCAAATGGAATAAGTTTTGCCATTGAATAATTTTAACATTAATATGGACAAATATTTTAAGCAAACACATTGTAAATTTGTATAGCATGTTCTCTTCTTGTAAAAAAAAATGTTTTGAATTTATATATATATATATATATTTTTATAACTAAGAAAAATTTATAACTCCTCATAATTAGGCAAAGCCCAAGTATACAGGTAGTATACAAGAGAGATATACCTAATTACAGCCTAGTAGCAAAGAATTTAATTTTTATATTAATATGGACAAATGTTTTAGGCAAACACATTGTATAGCATGTTCTCTTCTAACTTAAAAAAAAAATTCTTCTAGTTTTATTTAGATAATTTCCTGAAGTTAGATCAAGCAACTTATTGAGAGAAAAATTGAAAAGTTAGGTCAAGCACCCTATTGGGACTATCCAAAGGGCAACTTAGCGCCAGTTAGCCAATCTTAAGCTACTGTAGGGTAAACTATTCTGATGTTTATTGAAAGGGAAGCCAACATTACTTGAGGCAACCAAGGAATTGCACCAGGGCTGCAAATACGCCACCAATCATTTTTGTTCTTTTTCTAGAGTAGGAAGCGAATTGAATGGGCAAACCTATAAATTTATACCCCAACAGGAACCAACCCTCATATTTAAGCCCCATGTAATATAGTTGACATAATTGTTTATATGAATATATTCTTTATAGGTATTTAAGAAACTATCAGAATTTTTTTTTTTATAGGTAATCGAAAATTTTATTGAATAATGCAAAAGTCTAGTCCTAGTACACATGATGCATACAGGAAAAACACGTAATTAGAAACGGAAAAGAAATGGCACATAACTCAACTTTAACGAATCAGCTCATCAATGCACCAATTAATGAAGCTTTTTCCAATCCCCCTTCAAGCTTCCAACATTACCAATTCTCATTCAGCAAATGGAATGGGAAGCATTTGCTAATAATGAATTTGAAATCTGCAGGGATATAAAGATGCCGGAATCATACCTTAATAATATAGACATTAGTCCACTATATCCAAGTATTGCTTGAAAGGTTGAAGCAATGATTATAGCCCCCTGTAGCTCCTTCATAATATGCTTGAATTTCTGCATGTTAAGTGATTCTCTCAAGTCTTTTAAAAATTCAACAGAATAAAAGTACTAGCATATTGAATAATTAAAAAATGAATTAAATAAATGGATAAGGGATTTTTTTTCAGAGGCTGCTAGATTTTTATAAGTTTCATACGCAACTAAAACTATTGCAACTGAAAGTTTATATATCACAGCCAATTAGTTTTTAAAAGCTCTCACTGCACCTTTTTTTTTTTTTTTTTTTTATCAGTAAAAGATAGATATTATATCTATGAATGAAATAGGCATGGCCTTTATACAAAGGAAGTATACATAAGAACTCCTAATTACATTCTAAAAACAATAAATTAAAGACAAGAAATCCTGAACATTATCCCCATGTAATACAATAGTGGAAAACCAACACATAGAGTGTGGAAAAAAAAAATCTTCAGCTCGGTCATTGTGCGTTCCTTATCTTCAAAACAACGCGCATTCCTTTCCATCCAGGTACACCACATAATACACAGCAGAATCATCTTCCACATTGCTGCCACTTGATGGCAGCTTGCATCTTTGTCCAACAATCCAACAAATCCACCACCCTCATAGGCATAACCCAAGCAACATCAAACCTTCAAAAGATCTAATCCCACAACACCCTTGTTACCTCACAGTGTAGTAAGAGATGGTCTACAGATTCTCCATTCTTCTTGCACATGTAGCACAAATCCAACAGTACACATCCCCTCTTCCTTAAGTTATCCGTGGTCAATATCTTCCCAAGAGCAGCACTACAAACAAAAAAAACTACTTTAGAAGGCACACGAGACCTCCAAATATTCTTCCAGGGGAACAGCATAATATCAAGTTGTGTTGTCAGAATACCATAATACGCCTTAACTGTACATATCTTGTGGTTATTAGACCTCCACTTCACACAATCTCCCTGTGCCATAGGAATCTACGTGGCATATAGTAAGATGTAAAATTCTGAAACAATAGGTAATTCCCAATCATGAAAATCTCTATTAAAAAGAATATTCCACTAGTGCACACCATGAGAAAATAAACGCACATCTGCCACTAAAACCTCCCTATTCACTACAATACGGTATAAGGCCGGAAAAGCCCTTTCCAATGTGTGGTCTCCACACCACGCATCCCGCCAAAATCTAATTCGAATGCCCTCCCCAACTACAAAGCAAATTCGATTTGCAAAACATGTCCATCCCTTCCTCCTATACTTCCATAAACCCACACCATACCCCCCTCTCACTTCTTTAAAGCACCAACCACCTCAAGCGACACCATATCTAGCATCAATAATATCCTTCCACAATGAACCCCCCTCCAAATGATATCCCCAAAGCTATTTTCCCAATAACGCTTTATTAAAAGTTCTCAAGTTACACACTCCCAACCCCCCATTCACCACTGAGGCACATACAGTCTTCCATCTAACCAAATGGAATTTCTTCTCCTCCCCCATGCCTCCCCATAAGAACGCCCTAAAGAATTTCTCTATTCTGTTCACCACCCCTACAGGCGTAGGAAACAAAGATAAAAAATAAGTGGGGAGGTTAGTGAAAGTACTCTTAATAAGTGTGAGGCGGCCCCCTTTTGATAAATACATTTGTTTCCATCCAGCCAACCTTTTCTCTATCTTCTCCACTACCCCATCCCATATAGCTCTATTCTTGAAGGTTGCTCCCAGCAGAAGGCCCAGATATTTCATTAGGAAAGAGGATACCTTACAATCCAGAAGACTTGCTAAGCTGAGGATATTAGAGACCGCACCCACAAGAACCATCTCAGACTTGCCCAGATTCACCTTTAACCCTGACACTGCTTCAAAGCAAAGTAACAATGCCTGTAAAGTTTGGACTCTCACTGCACCTAGGAGCAGAAGATCTATTGCAAGGCATACTTATTAAATTGTTGAATAGAGGCAATAACATAGCATTTCTAACAATTTGTGCATAAGTGATTAGCTTACACCACCTGATAAGTCTTAAATAACGAAGTTTGAAGTTTGAAAATAATGCATTAGTTAACACTTTCTGCAATTTGTTTTTTTACCTTTTCAGGCTGCACCTGGGGCCAGGGACGAAGCCAGTATTTTAGGTTGGAAGAAATAGTTCAATTAGATTTTTAAAGGGACACCACAAACAAAATGATAATAAATATAAAAAAAATAAAAATAAAAAAGTGATTAAAGAGTAGGAAATAAAAAGATAATTCAAAATCTAAAGAAAAGAGGCATTTCACAAAAATCAACAAGAAAAAAGTTAACATAAAGTTTTAATTAAAAAGTTTATACATAAAGTTTAAGCAAACATCAAAATTAAAATTATAATTTAAAATCGTCACAAAGTTTTTAGAGAATATAAATGATGACTACAAATAAAAATAATTTATTTATCTTTTCCTATGTTTTAAATGTGTTTAAAAGTAAATATTATTTTTCTAATAAATCTCTAGAAATGATATTTTCTGTCAAAATAGTATATGAAATAAAGTTAAATGGGAAATAATATAGCTGAATTATTAAATTTTAGTTTGTTTGGATTAAAATAGTATAGTCAAAAGTTGCATGGGCAAAAATAGGGGTGTCAAAGCTAATTTTGTTTAGAGCCTTGGGGGGGCCAGGGCCCCCCCTTGCCCCGCCTTGGCTTCATCCATGCCTGGGGCATTTTACCAAGTAGTACAGACTATTAATCTGAAATATTTGGTAGATATGATCCACTGAGAGAGAAAAAAAAAATTCTCTAAAGCCACTATGTCCATTTCTTGTTAAAAAGGGCTGCTTGTGTAAGTGATCAAAATAGAAAAATTATGTCTTCTTCCCTGTTCAATCATTAGTCCCCTGAGAACTACCAAAAGATCTAATAATATCCAAATTGCACTATCAGATTTTAAAATGGAAAATGCTACGTACAACCAGCATATACAATCTTTGTATAACCGGCTGACAAATTGGGTCCCACTTCAGCCCATTCTTCCTCCTCTTTCTCTCTCTCCCCTTTCCTTTTTCTGTCTATCAATAAAAAATTTAGAAACTTGATTGTTTATCGGTAATTCTCTCTCTCTCTCTCTCTCTCTCTCTCTCTGTGGTCAAGTCCTCCGTAATCACACTGCGCCACCTTCATCTCTATCTTCCTCTGACTCTCTTTATCCACAGTAACCACCGATTCCACTACCGTTTAGCAACCTGTTTCAATATTCTCAGAATTTGCTTGGAACTGAAGCAAAATTTTCTCAAGTTTTAGACTCTCTCTCTCTCTCTCTCTCTCTCTCTCTCTCGATTTCTTCCCTTCCACTGCCACCACCAGCCAGCCTCAAGCCATGGCAGGCCATCACTCACAAAAGACCCAACCTCGCTGCTAACCTCCATTGCAGTGAAATTCAAGTAAAAAAAACTTTGTTTTTTTTTAACAATAATCAATCACCCAGCGAAA
This sequence comes from Pterocarya stenoptera, assembly GCA_003123785.1. NCBI lineage: Eukaryota > Viridiplantae > Streptophyta > Magnoliopsida > Fagales > Juglandaceae > Pterocarya > Pterocarya stenoptera. Next base: position 67,974 of record QEOT01007703.1, on the reverse strand, counting down.
GAAATCACACTAACACCGTAACTCCATCAACATAATTAAATTAGCATACAAATCCCTGCAAATATTCTAATTTCTAAAACATAGTAAACAATACAATCCCCAAATTATCCAAAACAAAACAAATTAAAACTATATTTGAAAAAAAAATCCTTAATGGGGAACTCAGTCCAAAGGGATTTCAACATCACCATCGGTGATCTCCTGCTGCAAGTCCTTGGGGTCTTTCCCATTGACCGTACAACCGACGAACACGCACATACCGAGGATCTCCTTGACGGTCCCCAAGAGGTCCTTGGCCATGGACCTATGCCGCATGACCTTCGCAAGGGAGATGTTCCCCTTATGCTTGAATCCTTGATATTCTTCGTCTTCTTACGGTCATGCTCGGGCTCCTTAAGGACCTTGATAACGAGGGCGGCAGCGGAGGGGACAAAGGAGACCTTGGCCTGACGGTTCTGGACCGTGAGCTTGACTGTGACGCAGAGGCCCTTACAGTCCTTGGCAGTCTATGTCTTCTCCGATCTCCTTGGCTATGAGGGGGGCAAGGGTTTCAGAGAGGCAGTAAAAAATAAAAATAAAAAATTATGCAACTGGTAGAGGGATTGCACTTAGGAGTGATAAGTTTCAAGGGCAGTTTGCGATGCACAGAGGAGAGAAATGTAGAGGGAGGAAGAAGAAGGTCAAAAAAAAATTGATAGAGAAAGAGAGAGGGAATGAAATGATAAGAACCGAAATGTTAAAAAAATAAAATTTCTCATCAAAAGGAGCGCCGGTTGCATGGGGTTCCGCAAGGACGGTTGTAAGTAGAGTTTCTCTTTTAAAATAGTATGATCTAAACAACTTACTAAGGTGATAGAAAAAAAAAACAACAATCAGTTAGTGGCTGCATTTCTTTTAAGACTATCCTCAAGATATTAAGAAATGAGCCAAGTAAACATTCTGTGAGTGAAAGAACATAAGTAGCTTTACACCTGTAGCCATAATTAAGATATTCCATATCCTTTATGATCCAACTAGATGAGTTTATGAAGTTTATTATCTATCAGTCAATTGATAATGTAAATGTGTAAACACAATGTGTGTGTGTGTGTATTAATGTAAATGTGCATGTACATGATCTTACACCTACTTGTAAGTAAGGTCCAATTTTCTGTTTTGTGTTCCACAATTAATGGGACTAAACCAAGACAAACACAAAAGGTCTGTCACTGGTCGCTAACCCATGTATTGAATTACAACCAGAGCATGAAAAGAGGAGCTTACATTTTCATTGAGTCCTTGAAACTCTGGGGAGTTGATGATTGCCAATGCCGGAGCCAGAAAAACAAACGATGGACCCTGTATCAGGGGTAACCTCGACCCAAAAGTCGTATGTAAAAGTGTAGTCACTCCCGACATAAAGAGGACTGTTGATACCACATTCGAAGTATCCTCCTAAACCCACTAAATCCAATCAGACCAAGCTACACAAAAAATTTTTCTATCCATACTAAAGAAAAAAGTTCAGTAGAAAATTCCATTAAGAAAACAACCGTAACTACTCACATAAGTTCCACCCATTGCGGGAACAATGACGAGCGGAATGAGAATTAAGGAACCCAGCATCGAAATATAATGCTGGAATCCGTAAAGACCAATGGGAACTGAAAGTTTACAGAAACAAACGTAAGAACGAAAAACTTTAATATAAAGATATTTTAAAGAAACAAAAAAAAGTACAACAGGCAACTATCACCAACAAACAGAAAAAAAAAATAAAATAAAATAAAATAAAAAAAGGTGTGCTGAATTATTCACAAAACATTAAAATCACTTCTAATAAACTCTCAAAGTATCTAAGTTTCACGAGTATGCAACGAGAACCCAGAAACATCACCCAAGAAAAGCATAAACCGTTTCCAGTTATTAGTCAAATATATAAAATTTGACAAAGAGGACAGGAAAAAAAACATCTTTATCTGTAAATGATATACAAAATAATACCAGACTAGAAAACAAGTGGGAAACTAACCAAGACCAGGTGCATCTCTGAGCTCATACTTCATATGCATGTGCCTACCCACAAACCCATCATCATCGTCCACACTGCGTGGCAACACATCCACCACTTCCTCACTCCTTGCCGGCCTCCTTGACCCCTGCTCCGTGGGCCCGCCGGGGTCCTGCCCGTTCGAGACCGTACTCTTCGGCGGCCTGTCAGAGTCCCTCCGTTTCTTCACCGTCCGATCCTTATCCGTCTGCGGCTGCGGTGGCGTTGGAAGAACAACCTTCTCGTTCTCCCGCTCCCCGTTCACGGCCCTACCCCGACCCGCTTCGAGATCCGGCTGAGCCTGGTCCGGCTCTTTGGGCTTGAGTGACGGAGTAATCACCTGCCCCGAATCGCTGGCATTGGTCTCGCCAGAGAACTTTGGCCTGAATCCAGTCCGCTTGGCCCAGGAAGAAGGCGGCATTGCGGGGGACTCTGGAGTCGGCGTCAACGGACCCGGACGCTGCGGCTGTTTGGGGTTGGAGCTCGACATCCTCACACCAACAACAACCAAGAAACGAAAACTCAGTAGTATTGCATAGCTCAGGCTATGTGTACACACACACAGATCTGATCTCTCCGTTCAGAGCTTCAAGTAATGTACAAAGTTCAAGAAAGGGAGCTCCAAGATCTTCCCCAACCAAGAGCTAGAGAGAGAAGAGTTCATGTGTGAGAGTGAGTGCACAGGATGAGAGAGAGAGAGAGAGAGAGGGAAAGAGTGGGGTTAGGGAGACACAGACCGAGGTAAAAGTCGAAAAGAAGACAGCGAAGGTAATGGCGCCGGAGTTTTATTTATTTATTAGTTTTCTAATTCGATGCTGATGATGTAATATTAAGGAGAAGCCGACTGACATGTGGCGAGAATTGGGTAGTGAATCTAGTGGTAGCTTGCTATCCTCTTATTTATTATTTATTACTTAGAGCTGTTTTTGCTAAAGGAAGATGCATCAACTACTCTAAGATATCTTTGTATGGGGAGGAGTGTTTTACATCCAAACGACAGCTCATAAGTTTTCATACGGTCAGAAGACTTCCCATACTTCTCTCTCCGTCTTCGGACTCTTCGGCCTTTGCATGTAATTCTTTCTCAAAAATAGTTTGTCACAAATTTCGTACGAATATCACTCTGTGATGGCCTCGAGCTCCGTTTGAGGTGATGGTAGAGGTACGGTGGCCTCAAATTCGTGTGAAACTTATTTATGTGAGATGGTTTGTGTTGGTGCGACGAAGAGGGACAAGGATATTCGTGATGGCTGGAAGAGAGAGAGGTCGTCGCCAGTGTGAGATGGTGAAGGTGCGGTGGCTTGAGTGGCTGTGTACAACAGTGTAAGTGGAGAGAAACAACCGAAACCTATTTTGGTTGGGCTACCGCAGAGAAGAGAGAAAGCTGTGGGGGAAATCTGTAGTGGCTGAGGGAGTTGCCGACATGAAAGGAAGTCGTCGGTGGTCGCGGTGAGGCCAGGCGGCGCACAGCGGCGACCAAACCAGTGAATACCCATTTCGGACATGGGGGACTCAGGCCAGAGGAGAGAGAGGGAAAGTGAAGAAAGGGAAAAAAATACTATAATATTTATCATTATAATAATATAAAAATAAACTAAATATAATCTTTATTACTATCATAAATCACTATAATAAAATTATTATAATATTTATCATTATTATAAAATCACTATAATATTTATGGGACCCACACATTTTCAACTACATATCCAAAAGTCAACAACTCAACATACTTCATACATCCAAACAATTCAAAACACTCTCAATGGGACCCACAAACTCACTCCAATCTCTACTCATAACTGTTCATAACACTTCTCACCATCCAAACTAAAACTTTTTTTTTAATTTTTTTTAAATATTCTTTTAACATCCTTAATCATTAAAAAAATTTTAAAATATATAATTTTACTAATAGTTAATTCTTTAACCATTAAATAAAATTAAAAAATTAAAAAAAATAAATACAAAAAAAGTAATAAATGGATAGCAGGAAAATAGTAACCGTATCATTATATCACTCAAATACAAATACTTTCAAACTAATTATTACAATTTTTTCAAACTAATCATTACAATTTTTCCAAACTTTAAAACAAAAACTAAAAAACAATTCAACATTTGTAAATCTCTAAACAAAATAATATTAAAAAAATATTTTAACAATATTTTAACTTTATAATATTTTTTTTTCAATTTTTTTTTCTTTTTCAAAAACTCAAAATATCTCATTAGTACTCATAAATGATCTTACTATTATTTATAAAATTCTCAGGGGTAATTATACATTTACACCTCATTTACTATTGTTTTACTATTACGTTTTTTTTTTTCCCTTTTGCTCATAAAATTTGGATTAAAATTTTCAAAACATGATCTTCTTACATATTCTAGAAGAAAATAAATTTAACCAATTAACGTAATGATATAATTTAATTAAAAATAAATTTAATTTTATAAAAATTGACATTCTTTTACTCTTTAAATCATTTTTATAAAATTGAACTTATTTTTAATTAAATTACATGATTATGTTGGTCGATTGAATTTATTTTCTTTTAAGTTATACGAGAATGTCATGTTCTCAGATTTTTAATCTAGATTTAAATTGCAAAAGGAAAAAAAATTAAATAATAAAATAATAGTAAATGAAGTGTAAGAATATCATTATACAAATTTTATACAAGCTTTTTATAAAATGTAGTATTATTAAAAAAAATGAATTTTTAAATTTTTTATAATGGAATACACATTTTTATAAAATAAAAAAAAAAATTGTATGAAAATTGTGCATTATATAATTTCTCTTTCGGAAAATCTAACGATTTTTGTCTTAAAAAGAACTGCTACTTTCATACTTCAATAACTCACTTCTTGTCTTTCTTGCTACCTTCCTCCCATATAGCATTGTTTTTTTTTAATTGGCAATTTGGCACATTAAACTATTAAAATTAGGAAAATACTTATCGATCTTAAAAACAAAATACACTATCGTCCGATGCATCGATCCTGTAGCAGGGTCCTTAAAATTATTATTAATCAAAATTGTTACATTTTCTATTTTTCAATAGTTTGAACGATTAATGTAAGTGTGTAAATTAACAGTTTTGAAACTTTAAATGATGAATAAAAAAGGAATTATTGAAGGAGGCAATATGAGATCTTTTTTAATTATATAATGCTTTTAAATTTCATTAACAGTTTTGTTAGTCTATTAATGGCTCGTTTGAATATAATATTTCAGTAACTTGTCGTGAAATAGTTTAAGAATAATAATGAAATATTTTGTAAATAGTAATAAAATAGTTTGAGTTAAAATATTTTATTAGGTTTTAAGAAAAAAGAGAAAAAGTTTTAAAAAATAATATAAAGTTAAAAAAAGAATTGAATATTATTTTTGAATATTATTTTTATTTTAAAATTTAAAAAAGTTGTATTATTCTTTTTTAGAAGTTTGGAAAGTTGTATAGGGTTTTGTTTTTAGATAATAGTTAAATAATTATTAGATGAAAAAACTGAAATTGAAAACTATTTTGTATTTGAATAATATTTAGGAATGAAATGTTTGAAAATATCTAAGAATATTTGAGAATAACTCAATATCCAAACTAGCCCGGTTTAATGTGTAATAGACTGCAGCAATAGAATTGTTTTCAATAGCGGACGTCGATATTTAGTTTGTAAAGAAATTTTACAGAATAAAATTTACAAACTGATATGATTAGTTATGGTGTATTAAATAATATAATTATTTTTATTATAAAATAAATTTAAAGATATCACATCTAGTTATATCAGTTTCTAAAATTATTTCTATAAAATCTTTTTATTAATCTACAAGGGCTCAAAAAGAAAAAGAAACAAATTGGTAGAATTCCATAGATAAAGACATCAATAGTAACACGTAGATTATGTACGTCATAGAGCACATCGAACTAAACTTAATTTATAAGGTTAAATGGGTCCATTTGAATCATGGGATTGAAACGAGGAAGAACAAGGATTTTGGTGAAAAAGATGTTTGATTTGATACGATTATATATCCACCAATTACCACTTCTTTACTTTTCAAAGAGGACCGAGAGAATCACGTAGGTAAGCATATATAACTGTTCGGGAAAATAATTGTTTTTAAATATTTTTAAATTATTTTATTATTATTCACAAATTATTTAATATTATATATTATTATTTCATTATTATTTAGAAATCATTTTATATATTCTTAGTATCTAAATAGAGTTTTTTGAAGATAAAATAAATAGATTTTACACTCTTAAATTTATTTGTATTGTTGCACTTTGAAATTCGCCATCAATGTATAAATAGGGGTGTAAATCAGTCTAGTCCAGTTTTCGAGATGGTCTATCATTTTTCCGAACCAAACCGATCACTCCTAATAAATTGGACTGAACCGTTAGCTATCAATCCAAACGATCCATATCTGTCTGAGCCAATTTTAAATGGAGGCTCAATCATACGAACAATCACATCATTCTTAAAGTATATAAAAATACTCAGCAATGTGAATTTTCAGCCCAATGGCATAAAAAAGTACACAATATTTATAATTTTGAATAATACAACTATTTAACTTTATTTGTACATTTTTTACTTAAAAATAGCCTAAAAGAAGTTGTTCAAATTATCAAAATTGATAATTATATATTAGTTAATTAATAATGATATATTTTATATTTTATATTGTCAATAATCATAGGTTAGATGAAAATAACATAATTCACTTCTATAACTACTATATAAAATAATATATATAATTTATAAAAAAATATTTAAAATATATATTTGCAGTTCGGTCGGTCCGGTCCAGAGTGAAAAAGCCCTACTCCGGAACTAGACCGAAACCGACCAAACAAATTTTCAATTCGGTTAGGTCAATTTTTTCGATCTGGATTGAAAATTTTACACATTTATGTATAAAAAAAGAGAAGTATTATAGTCATAAAAGAAACTAAACAAATTAACACTACTTCATATAATACGTTAGATTTATTTTATAATAAAAATAATTTTATAATCTAATGTATTATATTAAGCCACATCAATTTGTAAATTTATTTTTGTAACATCTCTTTATAGCCATAGCATTTCTGATAAAGGAATTGACAATTTGCATTTTCTATTAAGATCTATTCGTAAAGATTTTGCAACTTCACTTATTTTCATCTGACCATACTTTAATAAGTGAAAATTGTCTCTTCACAGTGGAAATGCATAAATGGATGTGTAATTTTAGTGGTAATTTGTCCAATTATAATTGTAAATCACCAAAACTTACTTTAATTATGAAACCAATCTTCTAACTTATCCATCTTCATTGGCCTTTATAGATGAAGCATACGAACTTTAAACTTATGATCATAGGCTCGAGGCCTTTCCCTTCCCATCAAGTGATACATTACATGGTGTATCATCAAATCAATACAATCTTTTTATAAGTAATATCATCCAAACTTTATATTAAATAAATACTTTATTATATGTAGGTCAAATTATCTCTCTTAATATAAGATATGTTTCTTTACTACTTTTTTTTTTATTATTTTATTATTATTTATAGAATATATGAGATTATCTCACACATATATAGACGTAACCTTAATCATTTAAGTTGAGAGTTCAAACCTAACATTAATTTTTTAACTGCAAAGTGTACTTTTTTTTCCAAACTTTTTAGTTTGTACCATCAACTTTCCATATGTAGCATCTTTGAAAAAGATTGGTAGCAATCACAACACTTCACAAGAAAAAATCAAAGAAATTAATGGCTTGTTTGTTTTAGAATTTTGGGAATAGTAATAAAAAATATTATAAAGTTTAAAAAATTATTTTTTAATATTATTTTTATTTTAAAATTTGTAAAAGTTGTATTAGTTTCTGTCTTCGAATAATGATTAAGATTTTTTTTTTTAATCTGTAGAAACGTACTCTAAATTAATTTGAAAGGTTCATTTGTTCAATTGTGGTTGTTTGGTAAGTGAAAGAAAACTGACTTAAGGGTAAAATAAAATGACAATTTCACCTTCAACCATGATATTTGGTTGCATGCGCATTGGTTATTCAGATTAAATTAGCTGTAAAACTCTATCATGAAACAAAAAAGCATAATGTTTTCCCGTGCTTAATGTGTCAATGCACAACCACATTTTTGCCTGTCATGTAATTTCATTCAGCAATATTAAGTTATTATTTTAAGATGACGAGAAGAGATAAATTTATTTAATTTTAATATTTTATCTTCTACGCAAGTCAAATTGCCCCAAAATATACCCAATATGTGAGACATTTTAATTAAATGGAGTTTAAAGTGCAGTGTTAAGATATCTTGAACAGATTAAAATAAATGACAGGATACAATCACAAAAGGAGAAAGCTACTTTGCCTACCAATCCTTACTGCTTTACTTGACTACTCGGGAAAATGTTTTTATTTTTACTTAATGATTAAGGAAGTGATTTTAAGTGTATTGGTATTTTCTTTTATTTTTAAAAAATATTTAAATATATTAAAAAATGTGAATAGAAAAATTAAAAAAAAAAATTACAAAAGCAACTAGCGGTCAAAGTGATCCAACTACTTCGGGTGAGAGAGTAGCCCGACTCATCACGAAATTACTTATCATAATGAAAGGATATATAGTTTAAAGTTTTAGTAGTTTGATGATATAATATGGCAAAGCTGTGGGTAAGTTAAGATGTACACTTAAAAAAAGAAGTTAGGGTACAATATTGCTCTTTGCGATCGCTCTAAAAACGAGTATGTGGAGTGTGAGTTGAAAGTAAAAAAAGATTTGAGTGTATATTTTATAATACATTATTAAATTATGTATTTTACTAAGTGTATTTTTCATTGTATTAAACAAAATATAGATTATAATTTAAACTATTAAATTAAAATATCTCTCAAACATTTGAGAAGCATTTATATTTTTCAAATATATATATATATACATGAATTCCTTTGATAGAGTTAATAATGTTATTAAAAAACTATGTCCAACTTATAAGCTCAAAAGTCAAAAAAGACACATGATAATTTTATATACTAGAAAAAGTTTGTAGTTATTAATTACTTATTGGTTAATCATGTATTTTTGGCGCTTAAATAATTTTTTTTATGATAAGTAAATAATTAAAACATCAAAAAAATGATGTAAACATAATTATATGTAAAATAATTGCATTTTATTTACTTATCATAAAAAAACATAATTATCTGTTAAATTATTGTCCCTATCACTTTTTTGGACTATTAGATGATTTAAAAAAACAAAATTTAAAATTCCTAAATTCATTTTATTTAATTTCTCGGGGCTTATTAACAAATTTTAGAATGAGTGAATCAATAAATAGAATAGAAATTACATGATTATTTTTTTTTTTTGAGGAAAAATTACATGATTATTAGATCCATCCATATCATTCAATAAAGAATGAGTCAATAATGATCTATAGACACATTGTTCCATGTATGCATGGATCAACTAGTGTCTAGTACACCATGTTAGAGCCTTCACTTTCTATTTTAACAAAAATTCTCTACATTTTAGATAATAAATACAATTTTTTCCATGTTAGCAAAGAGAAATGATTTTTACAAGCTCTAAATAGACAGATTTCGCACAAGCCTTCGTAAAAATTGGATCCCACTTTGAAAATGTATAAAAAAACTTGATTTTTTAGTAGAATTCATTTTTTTACAAAGGGTCTATATGAAGCTTATCTATTTAAGACTTATTTTTATCATTACTTTCTAACAAATCAGTATATATCTCATTTTTTAAATATTTGTCTGCACGGCCAAAAATAAATTTGGAATATTTTATTTGAGCTTTTAATATATTAAAATTTTTATAAAAAATTATTTTAATTATTAATTAATTATTTAATATCACGTCAAAAAAATATTGAGAAAAAAATGACATAGCGACTATAATTTAAGAGAGCCTAAATAATATTTTTCTTAGAAAAGGTAGTGGGCCTGATTATTTGGGCCCGAAAAGTTTGTGTCCAATCCAATAAGACCATCAGTTTCGTTTATGCGTGAATTATCTGCTCTGGTGGGTTTTGCGGAGGTTTTCGGTTTGCTGGCGACTGGCGAGTGAGAGAAGCAACAAAAATGGCAGCTTCCATGGCTGCTGGAAGATGTACTCTAGTGCGTGCCATGTGCAGAGTATCCAAAATTTCTTCTTGTTCTTCAGCGACGAGAAGATTTTCGATACCACCGAGTCCGTCCAATTTCGTGCCTCGTCGGACTCCATTTTCCCCTCATCATCCTTCTCCAAGGTACTACTCTCTCTTCTGCATCTTCTTATTCTTATCATTACTCTCTCTCTCTCTCTCTCTCTCTCTCTCTCTCTCTCTCTCTGTAATTATCTAATCTGATGCTCATAGCTAATTCCCGTTTTAATATCGACTGGCTTGAAAAGATTGGTCCGACGAGAACTGAGCTCTCTTCTGCCCATCCACTCTGCAATCGCTTCGGCTTGCCTTGTGTCGAAACTCCCTAGCGAAGCCAGCACCTCCACCGAAGGTATCTCCCCTCTGTGTGTGGAGCTACTTAGAATTTTTTCGTTTTATTTTTCGGCCGGTAATTTTAGGAAAACCTTATCACGCACGTATGCACGGTTCTCCTATGATTTCATTTTTAACTCGTACTAGTAAGCATGTGGCTGCTGTCCAGGCAGAGTTCTGTACAATTTTGGGTGGTGGGTATTTTTGCAACCCGATCTTACCTTGAATGCTGATTACCATTCATGATTGAAGATTTGAGTTGTTTCTGGTAAAGAAGTTAGGGATTAACCAAAACAAACGAATTCATCTTTCCCAACTAAACCTGTAGAGTTCAGTAAGATGCATGCTGAGGAGATGGACAGCAAAAATGACAATTTTCTTGAGCAAGCAGATTATAGGCATCCATGACAATCTAATTTGTTTCACTAGGAAATAACATAGCAGTGGGTGACACCGTATGCCGTATAAATTTAAACAATGAACATGCCATATAAATTTATGGGATCTTCTTAGTATAGCTGTATGCAAACCATTTCTAAGGTTGCGTTGGATTCCAAGAAAAGAAAAGAGAACGCGGCATCTTGTCAAATGTTTTTTTGGTTTTATAAATTAAAAGTTAGGCATAAGTAATCTGAATTATCGATGTGAGCTTCAATTGAATTGAATTTTATTGTCTTGAACAATGTTAGATCCATGATTTTCCTTCTTTCACCCATCATTGTTATGTTATAAGGATTGATGTTTTGTAGGGAGAGACAGAGGGCGAATTTCCTTATTTGAAGTTTTGCTATGCAGCATTTTTTGAACAGGAGCAAAGATAAAAGGGTAGAAACTAGGAACTTAACAGAGTAAAAAAGCTTTGAGGGTTAAAAAAGGAAAAATAGACTTTCATTTCACCTTAGTCTCTCTGCCCATTCAAATGGAAACTATATATGCAGCATCAAGCTTGTTGTATCGGTTGAAAATTCTTGTATTTTTAGGATTATTGAAAGCTTGTTGATTGCTACTATTAGAAGCAAAGTTGTAAGTTGTTTTTTCCCTCTCCTGATGACAGGTAGATTTGTGAGCTATCTCAGTCCCATCTAGTACTGAAAGGACGGCAAGATCAAGGGTTTGTTCAAAATTTATCATTGGCTGATTATTTCCTTTCAGAAGTTGTAGCTCAGGTCTTCCAGGCTTGATTGCTGAAGATGCTTTTTAACTCTCTTATAGTAAATAGCAACTGTCGAACTATTTCCTGAAATTATCCTAGTTTCTTATAGCACTATGGCTATGATGGTAATGATTGAAATATATAGAACCATTAGAAATTGTCTCTCTTGCGGTGTACTTTTTGGAAGGGAATAAATACAAGTCCTCTTTTGGTTTTCAAAAACTAATTTGAAAACTGATGTAGGTGGAATATGCTAAATATGCTGTTTATAGTTACACATTTGGCTGATGTTGGATCCACATTGCTTTCCTTAGTTGAAATAAGGATATTTTCTCTTAACACAAAAATATTGTTTGAACTTTGTCTAGAAATATAAATGTACTTGATTCATTGTGAAATTCAGTTTTATTAACATTACTCACTTGATTATGAAAACTAACCTGGTAGAAGATACTTATATATATATAAATATATCTATATATATATATATAAACTGGCGGAACACTTGAGAGAATCTTAATATCTAGTTACAGGTCAAGACGGATTGGGGGTTCCTGTATGAATGTCTATACAAGGAAAACTGAAAAACAAGTTGAAGGGATAATTTTAGATGTCCTCTTGAGAATGATTGTGTTTTTCTGACGGGTTCTAGTGATGATTCTTTGAAGACTTATTGGTTGTATCAATGTGCTTTCGAACCCAGGTGTCCACCAAACTGTATGTGGATTCATTGTTCAAGTAGACTTACTGGGTTGTTGTTCTGGTTTTGTGCTTGAGACATTGCTTTTTTGAAATGGCTGGCTAGTTATCAGGAAAGTGTTTACAAACTGTTCTTTTGCTTGTTACAAATAATATTCATAATTCAGGTTGTATGCTCTTTACAAAAGAATTAGGATAGATAACATATTGGCAATGACATTATCTTCAGTTTGCTCCTTCGCAAGCTAAAACGAAATGAAGCCTAACAGTATTGGGAATGAGGAGAGCGCCTTGACCATGATTGGAGCATCAATGAGATCGTGGTTGAGATCGTTTGGGTTTGCACAAAGGTACAAAATGCTAGTTTTTTTTTTTTTTTTTAATATCATGGGTGAGATGGCCCATGAAATAAAAGTAAATTACAAATATCATGGAGTTTGAATGAGAGATGTTGGACGAATAGATGGAGGAGGATGGTTAGTATAAAGATATTATGAAACCACCATTTGTTCCAAAAGTTTAAGCTGAGAGAAAGAGGTAATATATAATTAATTATTTCTATTTATTTTAACACTCCCTCATGTTTGGATTTTAATTAAATGAGGTAGATTGTAGATTAGTTAGGATTTGAACTCAAGATCTCTGCTCTGATATCATGTGAAATTATCATTTGTTCCAAAATCTTAAGATGATGGGAAGAGTTAGATAGATTTAATCATTTATATTTATCTTAACAAATACATCCGATATTGTTGCTGGCTACAGTCTGTCTAGTGAGGATATGCACAATAAAGTTGGCATTTCTACAAATTATTATGGTTTCTCATGATTTTAAGCCTTTGAAAACCAAATGAATATCGTCGAAGATACGCACTTCTCATATGGGGACGTTACCTCTGTGATAGAAACGTTTTTTTAACGAGGGAAAATGGTAGGTGGGGGCAATTGGAGGTGGTCTACCTACCTGGGCGCGACCACAGTCGCATTTTACTCACGACAAGAGGGGGTTTAAATTATGAGAAGCCGCATGCGCTCCATTGCAAACTCGACACGCTGAGAAGATTCATGCGCTCCCTTAAGTCGGGTTTGAGCTATAGTCTAATCCCTAGCACCATTAAAGAACACAATTGATCCTTAGGCAACTGATACTAATAATCTAAGGCGAACCAATATTCGAATCAAATCCATGATGTCAAACCTCATGTAGTAACTCAAGAACCATTGAGTTCCTACTGTCTATGTGATAAAAGCAACTTAGTAAGATGAATGCCTCTAGTTACATAAACGATAGGAAAGAAATTGCTATCTAGTTTTTGGTCGAGTCTTTGTTTTTTTGTTTGCAAAAGATATAGATGCATTTTGTATTGAGAAATACTTTAAGTGGTACGTTAGATTATAAAATTATTTTTCTTATAAAGTAGATCTAATGTATTATATGAAACCATATCAGTAATTTGTAAGTTTACTTTTGTTATTGCAGCCAGTGTTTTAAATACCGTACTGTACTGACCACTGGTCCGGTACATGTATTATATATATTTCGTACCGGTCCAAATATCAGCCGTACCTTTCGGCCTATATTTTGTCTCGTATTGGCTGATATTTCGACCTTTAATTTTTTTTTTCATTTTTTCAAACTACAAGCTTATTTTTTGACTCCCAATTTAGATTAGGCTATTTATAATTTATATATCTATGTATTTATATGTAATTTATTAATATATAGACTATTATTTTGGAATAGAATTTATACATATAATTTATTCATATATTGACTATCCCGAAATGATACTAGTATCGAAATATTTCGTTCTAGTGTCTTGACCGGTACGATGTCCGGTACGGTATTCAAAATATTAGTTGGATCACTTCTTTTTTGTATTTATGTGCCGATGGAGTTTCAAATCCTTCACCTCATGGATGTTGTTCTAAAGACTTGTATGTTAAGAAACAATACCATACAAATTAATAGGTGTAAAACAATAAAATATATAAATTCATCTTTTAATGAAAATAATGACAAAAAGTCAGAAATAGTTTCCTTCTTTATTCTTTTTCTATACTTACTGGATGGGGGAAAAGGTCCACTACCCACGGGGAAAGGGAAACTACTATTGCATTAAAACAAATAATGCAAAACAAAAGCGACAGATCAGAACCTATATAAATTTCCTTTGGTTTATTGGCTTTCATTGGCGGTTTCTTCTAATAACGTAGCATATCTTTTGAATGAAAGTGAAAGGAGATTCTCTGTTTCCTGAAATACCTTTTCTTTCAGCAAAAGATGATATCTTGATATTTGATCCTATTAAAAGTTACAAAGGAGGGGAATCTGACAACCATTGTTGATTCAATTATTACACGGCAAGAAAATGATTAGGGGAAAAATTAGGTTTGGGTTTTCTTTGGTGTAGATGGTGATTTACTCAAAAACCCAATCCATTTAATTTACAACCTATATACTCTTATAAACTATATGCAAAAACAATTGTACTTAGCCTATGGTAGGGAATTGTTTTATTTTGATCGATTCTTATGAACGATGATGTGAGTTGATTTTATATTTGTGTTTCTCGAAATTTTAGATTTGATTAGTGGCTTGTACATGTATTTGTTGTTGATGTTCTCTTTAATTCAAGAGCAGTGCTGCTCTCCCGCTCAGAGTAGCACTTTGCAAGTTTCCGCTAGGCTAAAATCAATTTTTCATTTTTAAAAAATTTTTTTATTCATATTTTTTTTTATCATTTTAAAAATATATAAAAAAATATCAATACATTAGTAGTCACTTCTTTAACTATTAAGTAAAGAAAAGAAAATTAAAATACATGAGATATCAAAATAAAGTATCAAAGTAGCATTTTCCTTAATTCAAACTTTGATTTTGATTTTGCTTATGTTTCGAGAGAAACTAGATCATAATTTCATGTTGAAAAAATAAAATATTTTTTCCTGAAAAATGTAAGATATTATCTCCTTACTCTTATTTTTGGATTGAGATAGTGTTAATGTATTATATACCCCCCCCCCCCCGGCGCGGTGGGCGGGGGTGGCACCGCGGACAAGTAGGTTCAGTCCCATATTCTTGACAAGCTAAGAGGTAATCACCTTTGTGACGATTGTATAGAGAAAATCTTGCAGTGGATTGTTGCACGTTTAAACCCATCCTCGAGTATATTTGTGTAGAGAAGTGTTAGATTTATGCAATGTATTCCGTTAGGTCTATTTTATAATAAAAATTATTTTATAATTAGACATATTAATGTATGCTAATTTGTAAATTTATTTTTGTAAGATCTCTGTATAGAAGATGAAGCATTTCTCTGTATACAAGCATGCTCATCAACTTCCATAATTAGAAGACAAAGCAAAAATACTACAAAAATTTCTGAAAAAAAAAAGAAAAGAAATGTATTTACTAAGCTCCCTCCACCTTAAGGTGGGGTGTTGCTGGTAATATGTAGAGTGATAAACCATTAATTGTCGGGTTTTGCATAGATGTTAACGTTGCTTAAAATGATACGTTATGTCAGCTTTATAATAAAATATACTCTACAATCTAACATACTATATCAAGTCACGTGAGTTTGAGAATTTTTTTTTTTTTAATAACTCTAGATAGGCTAAATATTTATAATTTGGTTTGTGTTTGTCTATTTAATAATTAATCGCGGAAAGTGGAACTGAAGTCATTTGCTGCACTTCCAAACCAAAATAGAAAAATATGATCCAATGGTAACTCCATGTGGATGACAGAACCGAAAGATTAAAAATTTATAAATTGTAGATTGTCAACGTAAGATATGACTCACCCACAAAAGATATGTATCGGAGTAAGCAAGATCATTCACACATGACACTGGAATTTAAGTGTCGTTTTCATCAATTAATTTGAGTTTTCTGTTAACAAAGAAAATCAATTGCATGCTAATTTCCAAGAAACAAGATCCAACACTCTTTCATTTTTCTATTTATTTTATGTATATATAATAAAGCATTTGACTAGATAGATAATTTATTTGTTGTACTCGATGCTTACACATTCCACTATTATTATTATTATTATTATTATTATTATTATTATTACAAAAGATCGCAAATTCACGACTGTGACCAATTATTCTTTTATGGAGTAGGTTTTAATGAAACTACACAATAATGACCAATTATTTCAAAAAACATCTCATCTCATTTTATTTTATTTTATTTTATCTAATCATTACAACTTTATCAATTTTTAATACAAAATAAAATAAACAATTCAACTTTTTCAAATCCATCTCATCTTATCCATCATTACAACTTTCATAAATTCCAATACAAAATAAATAAACAATTTAACTTTTTCAAATCTAAAAATAAAAATAATATTAAAAAATATATTCTAATAATATTTTATTCAACTTCCTAATTTTAATCTCAACTCATCTCATCTCATCTACGAAAACAAACGATGCCCAACAGAACAAATGTCCACTGCCCAACGGCTACTAGCACAACAGAAATGGAAATTATTTTATTCTCCTTCTATATTTGTATCACTAAATCTCTTTTTTGTAACGTTACAATTCCCTGTAATTTTTCCCATGACCTGTATATATTGAAAGACTTTCAATGAACTCTAACAATGTGAGATTTTTCCACAAACACCTAGAGTGCAAATCTCGTTATGGTATCAGTAGCCTAGTGAGAACAAGAGAGTCTTACTCCGCCCATGACTTCCATCTCACTCTCTATGAACAACTTCGTAACACTGCGATTAACATAGGGGAATTACCCCTTGTGGAGGGAGCAAATCATGGCCTTGGCTGAGAGCCAAGACCTTATGGACCACCTCATGGATCTAGGCTCTCGACCACAAACCGATGATCCTATCGACAACACCACCAGAGAGCAGAGTGAAATATACCTCCCATGGCGCAAATGTGATCGTCTCCTCCGTGGTTGGATTATTGGCACCCTTTCAGAAGAATCCCTCAGCTTAGTCGTCGGCCTAGACACGACACACTAGGAATGGCAAGCCTTTCAAGAGGCCTATGCTCAAAACTCCCAAGAGAGGGAGTTCCAGCTGACTCAACAGGTATCCTACATGAGGAAAGACCCATCAACATCCCTGGTGGAACACCTTTAAAATTTCAAGGTAGTGTGCGACAACCTTGTTGCATTTGGCTGGCCGGTGAGTGATAAGATGCGGGTCTTCTCTTTTCTCAACAGCCTCGGTCCGAAGTATAAAAATTTCACCACAACCATGCTGAAACCCCCCATGCCGACGTATGGAGAACTGGTGCCCCTGCTCCAAGGATTCGAGATGTGCTCTCAGTTGCACGAGTCACTCTCTCCCCATCCTGTAGTGTTCTATGGACAAAAGGGCTCTCATGCTTTTTCCAAGTGCTAACAAAACCGTACGCACCATAAGGCTTTTTCATTTAAGGGACATGGCTTCTCACAAGCTAGCCACACCCCACGGCCCAACGTTACTTCTAAAGTTCCTACTGGAGGTCCTCCAAATCAAAATCAGACGGTTGCCCGTGACCCATCTCGTTCCGAGACGTGTCAAAATTGTTAAAAAAGACATCACTTTAAAATGTTGGCATTGGTTCAATCACGATTTCCAACTTGATGATATCCCGTAGGCCTTAGCTGCCATGACTTTCCATAATCTGTCTCACAACGCCAAATGTATAGTCGACACGGGTGCCTCTACTCATATGACAGGTAACTCATGTATGTTTAATAACCTTTGCTGCTACCTTGGCAATGATGCAATAATTATTGGTGATGGTTGCCTTCATGAAATTACACATATAGGTGACACTTTTATTGGTACTGGTACTTCTCATATTATGCTTAAAAATGTCTTGCTTGTCCCAGATTTAGCAAAAAATCTTTTGACTATTAGTCAATTAACTTTTGATTATCTTTATGCCTGTGAATTTTATGGTGTTGGTTTCTATATTAAGGAATGGGCAACCAACCACACACTGCTGACCAAACATCACAAGGGTAATTTCTATATTTTGACCTCACCCACCGAAGCACACTTCTCCACCCATTTCCAATTGGTCACTGAAGAAGTGTGGAATCAACGATTGGGGCATTCGCAAGCCTCTACACTTCATGTTTTACGTTCTAAGGGCCTTATTCAAATTTTAGGCAAAAATAAAGGTGCCTCTCTCTATAAGAGTTGCCAATTAGAAAAAATGAGCAAACTTCTATTTTTACCTTCTAATAGCTCAACTCTTGGTATTTTTGATAAACTTTATTGCGATTTATGGGGTCCTGCCCTCGTTCAATTCAATCTATTGGCAAATTTCAGTTTTATGCTTGTATTGTTAATGCATTTTTCAAATTTATGTGGTTTATTCCCTTGAGAAAAAAATTTGATTTTTTTAACGCGTTCTTAATTTTGAAAAATTTGTTGATCGTCAATTTAATAAGAAAATCAAAGTCTTTCAATCTGATGGTGGCGATGAATTCGCCAGCAATGAATTTAATTTGCATCTTCAACGGCAAGGTATTCTTCATCAATACCCTTGTTTGCATACACTTGAACAAAATGGTTCGGTGGAACGGCGTCATCGCAGCATCTGCGAGCTAGGTATGATTATGCTCTTTCATAGGAGCATACCCAAACGATTTTGGGTTGAAGCTTTTTCCATTGCCTTTTCTTAATTAATTGGTTACCTTCCACATCTATCAAACTTCAATCCCTGTTTTATTTACTTTATGGCAACTATCCCGATTATACCTCCCTAAGATTTTTTGGCTTAAAATGTTACTCCTACACTTGGGACACCAATCATAATAAATTTGACCCTAAAACAATACCATGCATTTTCCTGGGCTACAGTGATAAACTCCAAGGGTATAAATGCTATCATCCACCCTCACGCAAGTCATTTATTTCTTGGCATGTTTTTTATGAAACTAATTTTCCTTTCAAACAACCCGATAACCTCCATCTACCCTCTTCTGATAGTCAAGTTTTATCAACTTTCATTGAATGACGCTCACCTATGACTAACACTGTGAATATACCTAGTGCAGCTTCTTTGCAGGTACCATCTCTACCGGTCCCCTCAACATCCACAACTATTGGTTCCGTTCCCATTCCCTCGTTGGCTCCCGACAATGAGACCTTCTCCCACCCTAACCTCACTATACCTTTGCCTCACAACGAACCCATTCCCACCCCTTTGCTTACTCCATCACATGCCTCTCCTCCTCCTCGATCCCTTACCTCTCATCCTATGGTAACTCACGCAAAAGTTGGGATTCAAAAACCTAATCCTAAATACGCCAATCTCCACACTCTTCTTGACCTACCCAAAGAGCCTAAAACCGTTCACTCTGCACTAAATCATGCCGGGTGGTCTAAGGCAATGCATGATGAATTGCAAGCCCTTCACGCCAACCACACTTGGACCCTTGTTCCTCGGACAAATATGCAAGTTGTTGGATGCAAATGGGTCTTTAAGACCAAAGTTAAGGCAGGCGACACTCTTGACAGCTTGAAAGCTCGACTTGTTGCAAAAGGTTTTCATTAAGTCGATAGTGTCGATTAAAATGAGACTTTCTCTCCGATTATCAAACCTAGCACCATTCGGATCGTCATCAACTTAACACTCATTAATCACTGGGACATTTGCAATTTGATGTAAAAAATGTTTTATCGATCCTACTTTTTCTTCATATGTTTGCAAGTTGAATAAAACTTTATGTGGTTTAAAACAAGCTCCTCGTGCATAGTTTGATAAATTTAGTACTTTTCTCATTTCTTATGGGTTTAAGTGTAGTATGGTGGATCCCTCCCTTTTTTATATATCATTCATCTCGTGGTATGCTTCTCTTATTATTATACATTGATGATATTCTCTTAATAGGTTTTAACCCTGTTCTCTTACATGAATTTACGTGTACCGTTAGTACCCAATTTGCTATGAAAGATCTTGGTCCATTGCATTATTTCTTAGGCATACAGGTTCATCGTACTTTCGATGGACTCATTCTCTCCCAAACTAAGTATGCTCTTGACATTCTCGAACGTGCACAAATGTAGGACTGTAAACCCATGTGTACACCTATGATGGCTCAGAGGAAAGGACTCACTAGTGATGTTCCTTTTCCTAATCCTTTGCACTACCGTGACATTGTTGGTGCTCTCTAATATCTCACACTTTCATGGCCCGAGCTAGTCTGTAGTGTCAATTTGGTCTCACAATTTATGCATGCACCAACACTTTTTCACTATAAAATGGTAAAACGCATTCTTTGCTATTTACATGACACCGTTGAACTTGGTATCCATTTCAGTTCTCAATCCATACTTGATCTTTATGTCTTTTTTGATACAGATTAGGTAGGTTCTCCTCAAACATGACGCTTCACAATTGGATATTGCATTCTCCTGATGAGCAACTGCATCTCGTGGTCAGCCAAGAAACAACACACTGTGTCTCGCTCAAGCTCTAAAGCTGAATACCACGCCATGGCTCATACAATTGTTGAACTTACATGGATTTCATTCATTTTACGCGATCTTGGTGTTCATCTTTTGTCTCTGCCACTTCTCTTTTGTGACAATCTTAGTGCTCTCTACATGATTGCCAACTCGACTCTCACGGTGTGCGAGATTTTTCCACAAACACCTAGAGTGCAAATCTTGTTAGTTTTGGCTAGGCTAGAATGGTCACAATTTCTGACACTTTGAATTTTCTTTTCCTTTTTTTTTTTTTTTGTGTGACTTTGGAGTTATGTACTCCACCTTTGTAATGAATGAAAGATGTGAGTGATGCCTCATGAGGCTTTTGCCTTAGAGTTTTTTTTGTGTTGTAATTAGTTTTGTTGGTGGCTCAAAGTTTGTCTTAAGGGCTCTCTATGCTACATGAAGAAGCTCGGGGCTTGTATATGACCTATCTCGGACGAGCTAAAATGCTTTACGAGGTTTTTCGGTCCACTCAAGAGTCTATCTTGATTGAGGGCTTTGTTTATTTTGCCATGGCAAGCACCTCTTTGCTGGGGTGCCACGCATGCTCCCATTGAGGGCTAATTCCCTTAGGAAGTGAGTGATGGCCTTAGTTTGTGGGAACACTCATAGGCTTTATCTATCATTTCATCCTAAGAGCATTGGCATTGGCATTGGCTTTATCAAAAGTCTAGCCAAATGTAAAATATAGCTTATTTCATCCAAACACAACTGCATTGGATTAGCCAAAAGATAAATTGGAAACTTTGAGCTACAGTAAAACACTTTTTTCCTTCATATTTGGGGTGCTACTGTTCACCAACCAAATGTGTGTGTGTTTTTTTATTTTTTATTTATTTTTAAATTCCGGTTTAATCCTACAATCGCCTTTTTATTTTTCGTGTGCAGTTACCAATACATGTAAACAAATACTTGACATATAGTGATGGAATGAGAGTCATTGAGTCTGGCAAGAAATAATTATATAGTAAACAAGTAATAGATGATGAGGCCACAGAAGTATGATGTGGGTAATTAAGTTGAGGAAAAAAATTAGTTGGAAAATAATAATTTAAGCATCAAATTAAATTATTAATGTACATATGGTTAGTGTAATTATAAAATATAAAAAAGATTTAAAAAAATTATTATTAAAAAAATATTATATTATTATTTTGATGAATCCAATAGCTAATCTAATGCGACGTTATGGATAGAGAGATTTTGGATTTAAGAAAAATATATACTTTTTATCAAATTTTAAAGATGACTTTGATGAAGTTAATGATAATGCTCTAAGAAATCTTCGGTTGGATCCTAAATTATTTCTCTTAGGAAGTGAGTGATTATGGAGTCTCTAAAGAAGACCCTTGAAAAAGGAAATGAAAATTTTAGTATTTTTTCCTTCACACATAATTTTAGTAGTTAATATTTCTCATTCATGTTTATCCTTGAAAGCAAAGGAGAAATACCATCCAAATAAATTGAAGTACTTTGGTATAGATTTCTTCCTATATATATATATATATATATATATATGATCGGTTGCAGTATCGAACTTGCATGACAGTTTAACAGAAAGTTTGAATTTGGAAAAATTTATTATATTGATCATTTGGTAGTTCAACTTCCACTTCCATTGATTTGACGTAAACTATTTAAAGTCTTCCACTATAGTATTACTGTACTAGCTAGGTTGTCATATATCTTTCCTAACAGTTATCTACCCTTCGTTATCTGTGACTTTTGTTTCATGCCTCTTTATGATTGTACAAGGCAATAATTGCTTTTGATACTTCAAAATTGAAAGCAAAAGGCCATTGAGAAGTGCTGCATAAAAATATCTAGTAAATCCATAAATCGATATATTTTTTATATAATATGTTAAATTTATTTTATAATAAAAATAATTTTAAAATTTAAAGTATCACATCAAGTGTTAAGAATTTAATACAAATAATTTAATCTATATCTTTCTATCAGTTTAAATTTTTAGAATAAATGATAATTTTACATAATATCAAAACAGATGTCTTGAGTTTAAATTTTGATTCTACATAATCATGTTAAAAATATAATACAAGTGGTAATTTTACATCAAATCATTTTTATGTGATCTTATTAAAACATTTTTCTTATAAGGATACTTACCTTTGGATGGTATTGGAAATTTTTTTAGCTTTGTTGACAAGTACTGTTAAATTTATTTTTATAAAACTTCTCAACTCTAAATTCCTATACAAAAATATTATATAAATAATTCAATTTTTTTAAATTTCATGTAAAATAAAAATAATATTAAAAAATATATATTCTAATAATATTTTATTTAATTTTTAATTTTTATTTTAACTCATCTATAAAAACAAACTAGGCATGTGTGGGAAATTGACCACTAGTACTGCTAAGTTTGAGTAACAATAGTTAATTCATTCTTCCTAAACAGCTAGCAGAGGACCAATGATAGGAGATTATTCCTTGTAATCATCGATGCATTGAGTTAAAACTCATGAATACAAGAGGGGATGAGATATCCCAAACAAAAACTAGTTCAACATAATCAACACAGTACATAAAAAAATAATAATAATAGAAAAGTGGATAAAAGACTACATTTCCGGGCCATTCTTCGACAAAATCAATGAAGGGATGGTCAAAAGAGTTGATTTTGCTGATGTCCACCATGCAAGTGAACTATGATCGGAGATTAGGTAACATATTATATTTTCAATGCTATATTTGTGACTGAGACTCATTAGATGATCAACTCATCAGCAATCTCTCTCTCTCTCTCTCTCTCTCTCTCTCTCTCTCTCTCTCTCTCTCTCTCTCTCTCTCTCTCTCTCTCTCTGTGTGAAATCAGCACTAGGTTAATTAAAGGTCTAAACGAGCAGGCACTTTCGATACTTTTTACATTCTAATGTTTTCGATGATATCTGCATGTCCTTGAATATTCTCTTCAACTAGTTCATTTTCTAAGAATTATGTCAGCTTCTGTTTTTTTTTTTTTTTAAAAGATGGAACAGTTGGCCATGAGGGTTTACCTTGCATTTTTATTATTATCCCAAGTTGCAAGTTCCAGTTTTAAACAAATATATATACATTCGATTCTTGGTAGTCTATACACACATCCATTACCTACTTAATTATGCCCATCTCATACTTTCTTTTTGAAAGAATAGGACGGCGGTATCTTAATTTTATTAATAACTCCTACTTATGATAAATGAATACTTTATATAAGAGGGATACCTGCATGCATGATCCAAAGCAACAAGACCAACAATATGTTTAGGAAGTTGTAAGATGGAAAAGAAAATAAAAGAAAGCATAAGAGCAAATTCACTACAAGAAAATTGTTTATTTGTGGCCAGCTATTTTCTGCGAAATGACTATTTCTTGTTAAAATAAGATTATTTTCGTCGTAAATAGTTATTATCGTCACAAATAATTTATCATAAATGTCCATTTTTTTTTGTAGTGATTTAAAGTAAGCATATATATACACCTAGACATTTTAGATTGATTAGTTTTTTTTTATTGATTAATATTGCTTGACATTAATAAACTGTCCAAGTGGGTTCTCTCAAGCCTTCCACTTGCTCCTTGAAGTTTCTAGGGAGGAGAATTTCAAAGCTGATCATGTACTGTACTGGGAATCTGAAGATCATCAGAATGTCCCTAGCTAGAGTTCTATATATATATATATATATGTATATAATTAAGGGCAATATTTGTATGGAAGATCGCTTGTGTTTGGTGGGGCAGATAATCTGGGAATTGAGTAAAGCACCAAAAGAAAAAGAGAAGAATTAAATTTCCTTTTGGGATTCCCATTTTCTTTTGGCTGTTCCTCGCACGTCTCATGTGTTTTAGGTAAGTGAAGGGGCCGATCGACTTTTGTGCATATATCCATAGCTTTATCTTTTTTATTTTTTTTTGTATATTATCATAAAGGAAAAGCAAAGGAAAAGTTTGGAATCCAATCTGTCTTCTCGACGACCAAATGAAGAGTAAAGTTGTGCATTGAACGATCACCTGCCAACATAAGGAAAAATCTGTGATTGATTAATTTTTGATCATTGCTTAATGATGACATGATGTCAACTTCATCTACCAAAGTCTTTTTATATGAACATCTTGGAGTGCTAGAAATGCTAGATCTCTTAGGGATGTAAATTAAACTTGTTTTTAATTTTTTGTTGTACTAGAAAAAAGAGTTATTTTGGGTTCTACATTTATTAAAGAATAAAGCATGCATGTGCTTTTTAACTGTGCTTGCAATGTAAATAAAAATGTTTATATATTAGCTGGTTATTTTGCTATGAAAATAATCATTTCAAGATTTTTAAAAAATCATAAATATTATTATGATCATTGGGTTCAAATTCATGGTTGATGGTATTTCAAAATCAAGGTATATTAATCATATCATATGAGATGACATGATCACTAATTTCTATGAACATATGCTGGAGCTCTCTAATTTGCTCTTAAATCAAGAGGTGGTTGGCTAGTATTGCATTCATGCTGATTTTAGATGAATTGAATAAAATATTGTTAAAATATTATTTTTTAATAATATTATTATTTTGAGATTTGAAAAAGTTGAATAATTTATTATATTTTATATGAGAATTTGAAAAAATTATAATAATGAGATGAGATAATGTGAGATAAGATGAAACCATCTTTATGTCCAAACAAGTTCTTCCCATTTGCACGTAGGGTCATAGACATAAAATGG
This sequence comes from Pterocarya stenoptera, assembly GCA_003123785.1. Taxonomy (NCBI): domain Eukaryota; kingdom Viridiplantae; phylum Streptophyta; class Magnoliopsida; order Fagales; family Juglandaceae; genus Pterocarya; species Pterocarya stenoptera. Next base: position 42,351 of record QEOT01007703.1, on the reverse strand, counting down.
TTTTACAAAAAATATTCTAGCATATTTTTGTTTTCGCAGATGAGATAAGATAAAAGTTAAGAATTTAATAAAATATTGTCAAAATATATATATTTTAATATTATTATTATTTTAGAATTAAAAAAATAAATTATTTTTTTATTTTATGTGAGAATTTGAAAAAATTGTAATGATTAGATGAGATGAGATAAGATGTGTTTAAAAAGTTGTAATATATTTATAAAGAATCTCAATTTCATCTCATTTCCTTAGAACAATGCTTTTTTTTTTTTTCCTTTTTTGTGAAGTTTTCCTTGTTATACAAAGAAGAGAAAAGGGAAAAAAAAAAAAATGTTATTCCACCAGTACGATGTAAGTGTTCATTACTGATATGGTCCAAATTTAAAAGCTGCAGTTACAGGCATCCTTGATCTTCGTTTAAGATGCTCAAATTCTTGTATGGTAATTTGCATAATTAACGAGGGGGAACATACCCTAGATCAATCAGAGCTTCTGGGGTCCATAACCAAGAACCATCACTCACTTCTAAGCATGAATTCTTGAATTATTTCCTGTGACATTCCCCATCTCCTATCTAATCACAATGAAATCTTGCTTCATCCCTTTCATTTCTCATTTAATGTGTATGTCTCCTGAGCACTCAATGCTAACATGGTATCTACATCTACATGTGCTAATCATAAGGCATTGTCTTTTCCCGTCTTTTTCTTCTCATCCGTCTCAAATCACGCAAATCACAATATTAATAATGTTTAATATTGTACAATCTAAGACTGTATTTATATTTTTTATATAGATTTATATATATATATACAAAAAGTCTCCATGTAAATTTCATGACATATTCCAAATATAAGAATATGAGAACTCTAAGGAGGGCGGGATGTTGACCTAAAACTTATTGAGAAGGTTGAGAAACATGTTTCCTTCTTCCCCCAACTCCACCACATAAATTTTAGCATTAAATTATGTAACAACTAGACCAGTACATATTAAAATAGTCACATTCCTTTTCTACTATATTAAATTGAAATATTTATTTTTTTATTTATTTTTTATTATAGAGTATAAATCGGGGGAATAGTTTTCAAAAAAATAAATAAATTTGGGGACGAAGAAAGGACAAAAAAGGGAAAGCATGTACCTCACATTATGCCTAGCTTTTAATCATAGCTGTGTTGGAGTTGGTGGGTCTACAGTACAAATTAAAGTTGTGGGGCCAACATCACTTTCATAATAATCTCACTGCCCCTTTCATTTTTAATTAAAATAAGATAAATTATAAAATTTAATATTGAGTCACCACTTATATCTTTAATTTAATGAAAAGAATGGAATTTAAATATTCAAGTTATATACTTTTTTTTACAAGGTGTCTATGAAATATCTCAAATTGATCCCACTATTTTTTTTTTCAAAAAAATTAGAGAAACTCTAATTACAGTCTTCACTTGAAGACTATATGTGCAAGTTTTTTATTAAATAAGAAAAAAATATCATTTTAGGAGGAATATTTTTGTAATTAAAAAAATTTTAAAGTTAAAATTACCTAGACTTGTAGCATTACAATCCCCAAATGAAGATTTTACGTAATATTGCTTAAAAAATTATTATACTTATGGAATGTTAACATTTTTATTATAAAATTTTATTTTGATTATAATCAACAAAACATAATTATCAAAGCTATTATTTTTTAAATTTCTTGTTCTATACTATTTAATTGAAACATCAGTGTTTTCATTTTTCTTTGATATATTAGCAATTTAGCAATTTATATATTTTAAAAAAAAATTTAAACTAAATTTATAATGAAAAATGGAAAAAAAATTTCCTTAAAAAAAATATAGATATTTCTTTAAAAAAAATTTACCTTTCACTGTTTGGAAGACTAATGAAAAATTAACCGAAATTATAAAAGTATTCATAAATTCTTCCAAATTAATTACACCCGTTATACTTTTATAAATAAACAGAAAGCAAGGAAAATGATCAGAAGCAAACATGATCGTGTCTCAAACAATACTGCTGGAAATCAGACCAGGTCTAACTTCCTTTTATTCCTCTTTTAGGTTTTCTTTTTGACTTTAAATATATATATATGTATATATATATATATATTACATATATGTATATATATTTATCATATGAACTGGCACAGGTGATTAAAGAAAGAAGGAAACCTTGAAAGATTTGTGCTTCAATCCTCCTCTTCTTTATTCTGATCTCATCCGTCATCATAAGCTGCAGAGTTACAAGACGTGAAAGAAGAATCATACCTATTATATATGCGCTTGTCAGGATCCTGGATTTCGGATCCATGACTTACCTTCCTTCCATTATATCTCCTTCCGAGTTCAGACCGTAGAAAAAACTCAAGAAATTGCAGAGAGAAAAGAAAGACCCATTCTCCAAATTACCTCCAGATCTGTCTATCTCTAGCTTTCTTTCTCAGCCACGAAATTGTTTTTCTTTCTCTCTTTACAATGAGAGACATGGTTTCTTGTTTCAGCGAAAGCGCAGTAAGTGTGTCTCATCCAGCTTCATGTTCTAGCTACTCAAACACAGCTTGTATCAATCCGAGCCTAACACCTTCTGTCCAAAACTCGGTCGCCTGTGTTTACAAGATCATCCTCTCCACCCAAAAGCAAGTCTTGATCACAGTCACTTGGTGCAGGAACCATTCAGCTCAAGGTCTAAGCATAAGCTTTGGAGATGACTCATCGACACCACCCTTCAGACTCAACACGAATTCACGGTTCTTCAGGAAGAAGAAAGGGAGCAGATTGATGGAATCCAATAATTCAAGTTTTGAGGTCTTCTGGGATCTCTCTAATGCCAAGTACGACACAGGACCTGAACCTGTTGATAGCTTCTACGTGCTGGTAATGGCGGACTCGGAAATGGGTCTAATACTAGGTGACATGGCGGAAGAAACTGCTGCGAAGAAATTTAAAGCTTCTTCTGTTGCAAAAGTCTCTCTCATTTCCCGGCGGGAGCATTGCTCCGGCAATACCCTATATTCAACCAAGGCTCAGTTCTGTGATACCGGCATTGCGCACGATATTTTGATCAGGTGCGGCGGAGAAAGTGAAGGACTAAGGTCTCCGGTTTTATCTGTATGTATCGACAAGAAGACGGTGATTCGAGTGAAGAGGCTGCGATGGAATTTCAGAGGCAATCAGTCGATTTTTGTTGACAATTTGCTGGTTGATTTGATGTGGGATGTGCATGACTGGTTCTTTAATCCTGCATCTGGATATGCGGTGTTCATGTTCAGGACGAGAAGTGGGATGGATAGCCGGCTTTGGTTGGAGGAGAAGTTGGTGCAGAAAGACCAAGAAAGGGTTGAGTTCTCCTTGTTGATCTATGCCTGTAAGAGCCAATAAAAAGATATAGATATATATATAGATATATATATATCTGTTCTTGTTTTTTTCTGTTTTAATTTGCTTTTGTTTTTGTTGATTCTTTGCTCTTTGATTATATATGTTTCCATTTAATTTATTTTCCTTTTGCCTTTCTGTTAGGAATAGATATTCTTTTGATAACAAAATAACATGTAGTTGCAGAGATGTGAATTTTATTAGATAGAGGAGTTCTTGGCTGGCTTGTTTTGATGTCTGTGTCTGTGTCTGTGTTTCTCTCCCTCTCTCCATAGACCCATGGATTTGTACTCAAAACTTGCTAAAATGATAATTAAAAAGAAATTTTGTGGATTGCTAGAAAGTTTGTGGATTTGGGGTTATTTTTTTCCTAATAAATAATAATTAAAAAAGAAAAAGAAAAAGAAAAAGAAGATGGACAGACTATCTTTTGAGGATTTTGAAGGATATTAAAGAAGAGTTGCTCAAAGGGCAAATAGGGACTTTGAAAGCTAGATGCCGATGGAGAGGTTGCTTTTAGCCTTAAAATGAAAAATAAAAACGAGAATATTGAGATTGATCAGAAGATTTTTGACTCAGAAAAGACAATAAGGGTCTCATTATTTGTTGCCTTTAAGCCTTAAATAGAGTGTCTTGTAAGGTTATTTTCTTGCTTCAAAGCAATTAAGTGGCAAGCAGATATATAATTAACTTGACAAGCCAATATATATATATATATGGCAGTTAATCATTTTATATTTTAGGAAAGTTAATTAATTGATGAAATAATAATTCCTCCCATCATCCTAACCCATTTGGGCACTCTACTAGTTATGGATTTTAAGTTATTTTCGTAAGCCATGAAATAATATTAAATAATAGTTTTCATATATAGGTCAATTCCTATGAAACATGAACATGCTATCTCTGACATTATTATTTCAAGAGTTATTATTTTTCTTTTCACAGTAAAGTAAAAGAATAAAAGTCAATTTTTAGGAAAATTTTCTTTCACCAAAAAACCTTGTTTATTACTAGCAATATAACCATTGAATCATGAATATGTATGAGATTATTTCAAATCATTGAAGTTTGCATTTTTGATTAAATATTATGTTTTGAAATTATGGATCAATTCGATCTCAGCTATAAGATAAGTTCAAATCAAATCAATGGGAACATTAGAAATAAATAAAGAGTTTTGCTATATACAAACAAGTTTGCGTACCAATCTGTGTATTAATATTGTTGCCTTCATATTCTAAATTCAAATTAGTACTTTTTTTTAATAAAGTCTATTTTCTGACCAATCATATTAAATGAGTGCATGTATTAGTGCGCATAATCGCTTACAACTAAATTTTTCTATAAATTATTTTCTCAAAGTCACTATGAAGATTTGATTTGTGATTTTAAGGTATATATGATCAGGTCCCACTTAAGGAGTAAGAGATTCTAACAGGAAAATAAAGGGTTAATTTTATTTTTAAAAGAAAGAAAAAAGAGAAAAACTTGATGATTAGGTCGTCTTCAAGTTCCAGCTCCACTTTAGAAATGAATAGAGGATTCATGGGTTTAAGGTGAAGTAAAAGCATGAAGATTTCGACCAATATTTCTTCTGCTCCGTGTGGCAAGCATGCAGCAGTCAACTGATCTTGTGTCAATACTCCTTAGAATTAACCTGCATTGCTCATTGATGTACGTTGTTTGAAGGTCCCCCCATTGTCTTAAAATCATTACCAGCTCACGAGCCAAGACAATGATGTTGCCTCTACTGTCCCCAACACATCTATCACCGCAGGCCACATCTGATCCTCCACTATAATGGAACCTTGCTTCTTGGCCCCTTTACCCTTGTCTTTATGTTTTCCAGCACAGTAGCATTACTGCTCAAAATCTGTCTCCAATGGTGAGAAAATTTCTATCTAAATACTGATCTTTACATGCAATATGGAATTAAGATCAAAACCCAAACTTAAAGCATTTCATGTTAAACCAATACTGTTTATGAGGGTTCAGGCATTTGGACACCCTCTTAAACTTCACAACAGTTTATGGCAGTTCATTATTCCAGGAGGCATGCCATTATTTATACTTGTAGTCCATAATAAATGGAACAAACTCATTGCTTTGATGAGAGCATGATCTGCACATCTGAAAATGGAATTTAAAGCAAGCACCCATAAATCATTACTATCTGCCGGTGGTGGGTGAGTCATCCATATATACATATATATATATATATATAGAAGAGACAATTCATTTATAATGGCGGTAGGCAACATCATAGCTAGGGACGAAAACTTCATAATTATTGCATTGGGCATTTGTACATGCAGCCTCATAAGCTGATCAACACAGTTCCTCTTCCTACAGAGTCTTGCCTTTTGGAATTAAAATCAGGTCAGACTGACTCTGGGGTTGGAATAAAATCCCAAATTTGGTTGGACAAGAGGATTTCTTGGGATACATTATTTCCTCTTGTGCCTTCCATTTTTAACTCTTTTTTGTTTTTCTTTGTGTAAGGTTCATTACCTGACAATCCTTTGGGCTTGGGTTTGATTATGAGCAACGATAGGGACAACCTTTTTTATTTATATAATTATTTTAAAATTTTATTTTTTATAAAAAATAATTTTATAAATTAATGATAATCTTACGACTCTGTTTTAAAAATAGTTATAAAAAGTAGTAATCTTTTTATCATTTTCCTTTGATTATTACGACTCTGTATTTGCTCTAGTTGTTCTTTCATGGCTTCCAACGAAACAGAGGAGACTGGAGAGATTGAGATTTCTTCAATGAAAATGGCATGTATGGCCAGCTTTTTGTCAAGTGTGCAAGTAAGGATAGGGAGCATTAATGATTGAAAAACGCCGGAAAAGGATGATGATCCAAAGTTAAGCAGAGTCTCAACCAATATTTATTTTTGTGCCTTCTGTTTTCTTAAGATCTAAGCAAATTGTGCCAAGCCATACAGTGCATGCATGGTCAGAGTGGTCCTATTGGATGACACCTTTACTTTCTAAAGCACGAGTTTCCTTCTCACATTAGACAAATCCTTCTACTTGCAAACGAAGAATCATGCGGTAAACACACTCCACACGCTGAATTACAACGTAAATAAAAATCTGAGACTCGTAAGATAATCCCAAGCTTTTCAAGTATGCAGCAAGTGGTTGTGAAAGCTTGTGGCAGATGGCAAGGGGAATGAATAGATGCATAGATAAATAGATGAGCACCAAGTACATTAAGAAAACTTTAAACAGAGCATGCTATCATGTAATTTTTATTGAGAAGTCGCACATGGCTTAGGAACAAATTCATCCTGAATTTTATAAGAAATTACCCAACTCCTCCTATTAGACCTTTTATGGGGAGAAATGAGTGTTTCTATATGGTATCAGAACAGGTTAACCTATGATTGATGATGGGCTCTAGCGACCTACCCACGATGATGGTACCGGAAATACCGGCCCACAAGTGAGGGGGCGTATTGAGAAGTCTCACATGGCTTAGGAACAAATTCATCCTAAACTTTATAAGAAATTACCACACTCCTCCTATTAGGTCTTTTATGGGGAGAAATGAGTGTTTCTATAATTTCATCTTATATATATATATATATCAGGTTTTTAGACTCTAGATGATCAGATCCATTTAGCCGCATGGTGTTGGAAAATGCAACAATGATGACAAACAAGCAAAAGTAAATACAAAGAAATCAATCACACCATACAAATTAAGTGATTCGGCAATGTACCTACGTTTATAAAGTTATAGAGAACTTTATTATACTGAGGAATCACAAAATACACTTTGGAGCGAAATCTCATTGTTCAGAACACTCTGGGTATACTAAACTATTCATTAAATATATATTTATTGTTCACGCAACGGAAATCTTAATTTTCAATTTTTTGCATTATTCACTCAAGTGGAGTGTCGAGCGCTCCTCGAGTGAGATCTTTGTCCGATGCTAGCTCGAGTGCTTCGCTCAACCCACCTGTCGCTCGAATGTAATGCATCCTTGAAAATAAAAAATAAAAAAAAAATAACGCATCCTTATCAGGTCGGGTCATTAAATCGGGCCGACACATTAACAAAATGAGGTTCCACAAACCTAGCACATGCTTTAGCAAAGTTTTACCTAATACTCTTGATTTGGCATAAGAGTTTGCAGCTTGATGATCTGCATCTAGTCACAGCGTTTAGAACTTGTTTTCTTTTGCCTCTTGATTTGGCATCAGAGGTTTCGTTGGGTTTCCCTACTCAGCCGTGAGGTCGCTTGTGTGTCTCTTTTCTAGTGCAAGGTTGCTTGGCTCCTTATGGATGGGATATTATGGATTTAAATAAATAAAAAAAAGTAGTAACTAGAACAACATTCAAGACTGCATGAATGACGATGATGGTGGGGGATGATTGTTCAACAGAGTTCAGTATCATGTCTAACTAGTGTACCTAGCGTCTTCAACAAAATCACCTAGTTTGTATCGATGATATGGATTCCATACTGCCAAAATTTGTTGAAATATTTTGGACCAAATGACTGATATAGTTAGTAATTTTATCATTTACCATACAGTGTCCCAAGTTTTTGGCTACTTTTCCAAACCTTTTAAGGAGGTAAATTACATTAAGGCTGTGTTTAGATATTGAGTTGAACTAAGTCGAGCTGAGTTCTTTATTAATAGTAGTGAGTTGCGATGGTAGAGTGAGTTTTGTAATATCCACCTAAGATGAGTTTTGATGCTAAGATGAGTTTAAATTTATTTATAGGAAGTTGTAAAATATATGGGTTTCACATTAGAAGTCATTGTTCACCTGACCGGCACAACCCTGTAAACAAAAAAAAAAACATGTGGTTGCAGCCATCGGTTTACTTTCAATTTTTTTACATAGCAATAAAGCCGGCGCAAATATTTACATAGCAATTCGGTTTCCTTTCATTTTTTTTTTCCACACTACCGGTTCCTTTCAATTTTTTTTTGTTCATATTACTATTTCCACTGTTATGCAGCCGTAACGAGTTAAGATGTGTTGGCAACAATACTGTAGCTTCAATTATGGCTGGTGGTGGTCGGAAAATCGTCTAAAAATGAGAGACATGTCCGGCGTTTGGATGAACCCCAACTTGGCTTCGGTTTCAATCGACAATTTTTGTCAATTTTTCAGGTCTAATTTGTGGGTTTTGAGATTGGAGAAGGAGACGAGAATTGAGAAAATAGAGAAATCGAGGGATGGAAACACGGAAGAATAGAAAGAGAATCTAATGTTTGTTAGTTGTGAGGCCCTAAGATGAGTTCAAAATTGGATTACACTCAATAAAGTAAAACGTGTATTTGGAAATGAGCTCATCTTCAAATGATTCACATCCAAACGAGTACGTATAAACCTCTCCGAAATTTATTGGATTCAATATGTTCTACTGGGCAGTGGGTCCTTCATTAATTATTGGATTCGTATAAATCTCTCCTTCATTTATTGGATTCAATATGTTCTACTGGGCAGTGGGTCCTTCATTTAATGATTCAATATGTTCTACTGGTGGGCTGTACAGTTTGAACTGAGCGATTCTTCCTTCCACTACGGTTCTTGAGCCCGACGTGACATTCATGAGTTATTGGCCCAAGAAATCCAGCTGAAGTAAAAGGCTTGCTGAGATTAGACAAGTTAGCTTGTATGTTATAGCTTTACCTCTTGTTGTAGTTGTATAAAAAGTTGTAAAAGAATTATACCTCTATTATTACTCTTTTCATAAAGCCCTTGCCTCCCTCTTCATTTTATCAACATTCGTGTGAAATCACACTTTATCATTATGCCCTCTACTTCTTTTCTCCCTTTCATCTTTGATGCTTGGAAAAATAGATCACCTCACATATCATAATTCATGTTTGTGGGCAGATTAAGAAGAATGATCAACTGCATATATATAAATATAAATATATTTTATACATTTGGAGAGGGGGTGTTTCCAATCCAAGACCTCCATTTTGGAGATTGGGGGTTTATGTCAATCAGGCCACAGGCTTTGGCGATCGACTGCATATTTAAGAAAAGAAAAATACCCAAGATATATATATATATATATTATTAGGGAAAAAAAGTAGATGAAGAGGAAATTCTCTGGAAGACCAAGCTGTAAGGATAATCATACATGATAAAGGCAGCAAAGCTAGCTAGTCACTCCTACCATGTCTTGGCTCCTACGTCTCCCTCTTTCATGCTTTTGTGTAGGTGAGCCCTTACAGTCCACTCCACAAACTAAACTTTCACACCAAGCACCCCCCCTTCCCCTCCCCAATTAAAAAAAAGCCATTCCCAATATTCTTTGAAAATATTCAGCAATTTTTATTATTTTTTTTACCCCCAAAACAACTAGAAGCAAAAATATTTACAACTTTAGCATGAAAAAGAAATGTTATTTCCCCCCAGTTTTTGTATTCCTTGATTTCTTCATATGAACAGTAATGGGGTGGAAAGTATGTAGAAAATATTCAGCAATTTTTTTTTTTTTTTTACCCCCAAAACAACTAGAAGCAAAAATATTTACAACTTTACCATGAAAAAGAAATGTTATTTCCTCCCGGTTTTTGTATTCCTTAATATCTTCATATGAACACTAATGGGGTGGAAAGTATGCATAAAACATATAAACTATGAAAATGTGGTGCCCAAGTGAGCATGAACAGCGGAGGTTAGTTGAATTTGCCAACATACCAACCTTGAGAAAATAGCTATCTTACCAAAAGTGGCCCATCTTGATCCTTTGCCAAGTTTACATCCAATATATTATAAGGAAAGTAGCTGTAGGCAAGGGGAGATTTACACTGTAGCATTGAGAATTTCTACTCCATACTACAAGGTTAACTTCTACTGCAAAAGTTTTGATGGTGTTAAACTAAAAGGGTGAAATCTACTGTAACTTCATAATTATAAAGAGAGATGCTTTGTTGTTATCGCTTTTTGTAATATATATATTTGTTTTTTGTTTTGTAAAGCAAAGCCAGTTGGTTTCAAATTCATACCTTTAAAGCCAGCCATGATGATGACCACCTAATACAGGAGAAAGGAACCATCATTGCTAGTCAAAAAGAGCAAAAGAAGACAGAAATAAGAGAGCGTTACACATTAGAGAAGAAAAGGGTGTTGAGGAGACGGCCATGGCAACTCCTAAACAGATGTTGGAGCAGCAACAGTCGCAGATGCAGCGTGTGAAGACTTCGGGAATCATCACTAGCCATGGGAGCCCTCCAAGGGAGGACAAGGAAGAGGACATGTCAAAATCAGTGCTGGCTATGTTCCGCGCAAAGGAAGAAGAAATTCAGAAGAAGAAGATGGAGGTGAGGGACAAGGTTCATGCTCAGTTGGGCCGCGCCGAAGAAGCAAGTAAGCGCCTGGCCGAGATTCGGGAAGTAAGTATGCCACAGTATCATATCTATGTCTGCAAAAACGAAAAATGGTGCATCATTTACTATAAATCATATAGCCTTTACATAGATAGGGTTGGCAATGCAGATGAAACAAATATGAATATATGTAACTTGAAGAAACAACTCATCATTCATATATAATATGTATTCCTTCTGATTTGCATATATTAATTAGAAAAAGGTAGAAGTTAGGATCTGATGATCAGTTCATTGCTGAGTTGACAGTTGCAATAATATTCTATGAAGAAGTGGGTGGTTTCAAATGGTTTATTCTGATGATCTGTTTTTATCTCTGTATGTCTTGGTATTTGATGATGCATGCTGGATTCCTTCAACCAATAAAATCATCTATTCTATTAGGAACTTGAGGCTCTCACAGATCCAATGAGGAGGGAAGTCGCACTTGTTCGCAAGAGGATAGATGTAATTAACAAAGAGTTAAAGCCACTGGGGCAGAGCTGCCAAAAGAAGGTGGAATTGAATTTATTTATGGTTTTCTAAAAAATATTTTTTCTTTCAAAGAAGCTATTTATAAATGTTGAATATATCAATCATCTAGGAGTCGAGATGGTCATTATATAATCAAGTGACAGCAAATAAATTGTTTTACTTTTGAACGTTCCCCTAAAACTTGTGATCTGTTTGTTACAGGAGCGAGAATACAAGGAAGCCCTTGAGGCTTTCAATGAGAAAAACAGGGAAAAATCTACCCTGGTTACCAAATTAATGGAGGTGAATACTAGTTCCAGATATGAATAATTTTTCTTATCAGCTACTATTCACTGCACACACCTCACACATTATGAAAAAATAATAAAAAAAAAGTGGTAAGGTGTGGAGTATTGGGATAATTAGTGGCTGATAGATAACAAAACCCGACATATATCTATCTGCACTTTGAACGAATTGAAATCCCAAATTAAATGTTCCATATTTTGATTGCTGACATTTTTTGTTCTCATATTCTTTTTCTCTTCAGCTGGTGGGTGAGAGTGAGAAACTGAGATTGAAGAAGCTGGAGGAGCTCAGCAAAAATGTGGACACCCTGAAATAAGATAGATGTGTTGTTAAAAGAAAACTAGAGCTGTGTTCTTGTACTGTTGTTGTAATTAGATAGATAATAGCTTTTCGTGACATTGGTATTTGTGATTGCTTTGTCTGTCTGTATTTCACTGTTTGTCTTTGTACGGTTTTCTGATTTAGGAAGAAATGCCAACCAAGAGTGTTCTCTGTCTGTCACAGAACAACAAAACCATCAAGTATTTCCAATGTTCTTAAATAGCTCTCACTAAAGTTGCATACTGCATTTAAGAAACCCAAATTACATATCATTCTGTTTAATGCAATTTGCTTAAATAAAAAAAAAAAAAAAATTATCATTCGCTTTTAAGAGATACAGCTAAAAACTAACTCATATATACAAATATTTGGAGCATGTACAGAGAGTGGTTGACTTAATGATCTCGGAGATGGAGGTGTATGTATTTGAATACACCCATCTTGCTAAGAATAGTAGAAAACTAATGAAGACACAGAGCTTTATTAAAATTATCAGCCTATTGGTGCTGAGAAGAAACATGTAACGTTTGTATGGTTCCAGCTTGTAGCTTATCACGAAAAATTTAACCAAACCCAAATAATCAGACAGATTATGTATAAGGAAAAGACAAATAAAAACAAAATGGCTAGAAGATATTAGCTCTTTTGAGATTTTTTTTTTGGCAAATTACCAAACGATATTAGCTAGAAGTAGAGTCTAACAGAAGGAAAAAAGATTATATCCGTCAAATCTAGAGAACCACATATAAAGTCAGAGAGCAACTGGTACCAAACAAATTGAAGCTGAGATTCGATAATGCAGTATCAAAACAAAAAGGTAAAGAGCAGATTAAAGTTCCAATTTCCGTTGGGAACAAGCCTGCAACTAGGCAATTATTACAGTGAGCAAACAAAATACTTGAAGAAAATCACTATGCAATCCAGTACTCTAAAACTTATTAAATTTGAGTGGTGAAACACTGGGGCCATCTCCATTGAAAAGAGATTGCCACTTCATTCCTTCTTCCCAATCCCGTGAGACATATTATATATCCCTCGTCCCTGGTAAAATGCACGAGTGTTGCAAATTAGAGCAAGAAATGCACATATGGTAAATTCTAATTTTCTTTATGAAGTTCTTCATAAGACTAGCATGTTGGAACTCACAATAAGGAAAAGTGCAGTGGCCGCCAAAGCACCAGGAATGGCAACAGAGGTTATCTTATCATATCGTCCTTTCAGGTATGTGTGCTTGTGGATGTTTTGGAAATATTTTTGCTTCTCAAGAAGCTTCTCCCTTGGTCGAAATGGTGGTTCTGTGACTTCTGCCATGCTGCAGTACGAGTTCAAAAAATTGTAGCTGAAATCACGTTACTTAAATAATGCATGGGGGTTTAAGCCATGCCCATTCCATGTAACGAGGCAAAAATCAACAAGAAAAAAGAAGAAGCAGATAGATCCCTGTATAAAGCAGAATTTATTTTTACTGTTATGGAGAAACCAGCATAAAATACAAAAATAACCCTCGACCAAAAACCAAAAGAAAAGTGGTTACCCAATTTTCTTTTTGTTAGACACATGCCACTCGTTCAAAATATACCCAGAGAAGGATATAGGGTATGCAGATATCTTGCGTGTGAAGCGGCACTCGAATTTGTTACTGCACAAAATGAATAGCAATAACTTTTACACTTGGCCTTGTTACATTTCATTGTTCCAGCTCCCAATGGCGATATATGAAAACGGTAACCCTATGGAACCGTGTTTATGGTTTTCTTTACAAGGCAAAGAAAATTGGGTAACCACTTTTCAATTGCTAGAGTACAGAATTTAGTCTTATAGCAATCCGTCAGTGAAATGAAGCAAACTCACGACTTTGGGAAAGGGAAAGAAAGTGCTACCCTAGAAATTTAATCCCACAGCTGAAAGAACTAAATAGCAACTTGATTAAAAACCCATTTATAATTGAATAATATCCGGATATTCTCACAGTAATCTGTCACTCTCTTCTATATCTTCCTACACCCTCAAATGCAAAACCCAGGACTGAAGCTTTTTCAATATCAGAATTTGCAACAGCTATGGAGCAAAAGCCAACTAAAACAACTGAAGCCGCTCACAAAGCAGGGAAATCCTAACAAACGATCAGAGTGTAGCTCCCGCCTACTAAAAGCTGAAGAACCCCGAAAGAAGGCCCTCAAGAATGTACTCCAGCAATGACAGCCAAATCTACTCAATTAATGTTATCTACACATAAACAAGCTAGCTCTAATCTAGAACATAAACGGGTCACAACCAACCAGAAAGGGCATGAGAGTAGCCACAAAACCTAAAAACCCACACACCAGGTTCAGCAAAACGACTACTAAAATCTTGAAGACAAGAAATGACATAATATAGCTAGATCAGGTCAGCCCAATAAAAATGGAGAATATTAAAAATCCATTAGAATATCAATAACCAGAGAACAAGATCATACAGAAAAAACTTCAAAATAAAGGGGGAAAAGATTACATCTACAACTAACCCTAGATCAAAAACTCATAAGATTATATTACCCGTATCTTGTATAAGGAATTAGAAGATGAAAATGATTAGCTTACATGAGATTGGGATCTGGGTGCGCGAGGACTTCACTGTTCGGAAGCGAACCCTAGTGGCGAGAGGAGAAAGACGATTGTAGACGACGAACAATGAGTTCGGGATTGAATGAATAAACAGGTATCGAATTAAACAAGACCGCCGTTTTGGGGGGAAGAAAACGACGCCGTCTTAATGATGGGCTGAGCACTAGCCTTATAAACTAAACGGCGCCGTTTCAGTTAAAATGGGCTGGTGGGTATTTTTGAGCTTACTTCGGTTTTGGGGCTTATTTTTTAAGAATAATGTTATTTTGCCCTTTCATTTTGTATCTTTATTTTGACCGTTCATGTATTTAAATTTATTGATTAAGAAAGTAACTATTAGTATATTAATATTTTTTTTAGTTTTTAGAAATATTTAAAGATGTTAAAAAATACGAAAAAAAAAATATGAATTTTGCCTAGGCGGCATGCCCAGTGTTTATTGCCCAGCATTATCCTATTTTCTAAACCATATTTTCTCTGAACCTAAATTGAAATCTTAAATTTAATTTTTGTTTAAATGCTAAATATTTATTTAAAAAACATATTTTTTGTAGTAATTTTAAACACTAAATTTAATTTTTAGTATTAAAAATTGATAATTAACAATTACTAATTTACATGTATAAAGTTATGTGTAGTTTATAAGTTATAACTACTAACATTTGTTCTATATATACAATTACACACCATCTTTTTTCTAGTCCCATATGCTATATTAGAATTTAGATAATAAATTAATAGTCTTACAATATCTACATTATACATGATATATGAACTCACTATTAGTTAGTCAAGTTTCATCTACCTTAACATATGTAATATGCATGACAGTGATACTATGATGCGTACTGTAAACATATAATTGATTATTCATCTATTAATATTATTCTTTAACAATTATCACATTGATTATTAACCTATTAGGATTCTTGAATTTAATTATGTAAATTCTAGACTTTTTATACTAGTATATATAAATCAATATATAAATAATAAATTTTTTTATTAAAGTCAGAGTCAGTCAGACAACAAACCCGACTCAGACTTTAAAATAAGAAAACTCTTACTCTGTTTTATTGGAGTTCCAACTCTGACGATATGAAATCGAAGTAGGGTTAGATTTTCAGATTTTTGCTCAACCCTAATAGTTCGGTGGGAATGAATTATCTACGGTGACTTCTGTACGGTGGTCTCTAGGAAACTCAGTTTAGATAGGAAATAGAAAATGTAAAAGTATGTATTAAAGGAGCAGTTAGGGTTCAAAAAATGTGTTCTGAAGTGATTGCTGGGATTGTCAGAATCAAACAAAGTTGTGGAAGGCCATTGATGGGAAAAGGAACTGAACTTGAGATAAAGCTTAGCTGATCCCCAAAATATTGACACCTGAATGGGCTTCATTGCCTCATATATGGTGTGTTAATGGCTCAACCCTACAATGGAGGACGCAATCAATGAACCAGAGACCGTAATCTGCTGTGAAATCTGCTATCATTCCAAACAGATTTGGACTCCCAACAGTCCAGATCTTCTGTCCCTTGAAACTATGATCATTTCCTTCTGTCGAAGCAGCTAGCAAACTCCTCAATTGGCTTGGAACTTTCTACAAACACATGATTGACTGCAAAAGTGACAAGTCCAATATTCTAGTGCATCGCCAAAAAGTTACCCCAGAAAGTGGAATAAGCCTGCCTCATGGGTCCATGCTGCAATATTGGCCTCGTTTGCAGACAAGGAGCACCAGTACTGATCTAGATGGTGCCTCAGACTTGAAATAAATTAAGACCCATGAGCACCAACATTGATGCCAGATCAGGGTCAAACTCATTGCACTTTAGCTTTCACTAGCTAATGTGTGGAAAACAGATTAGACAACCAAGGTGGTATACATTTTTTTTTTTCCTACTCATGAAGAATTGCCTCATTTTTGGGTAAGGAAAATTCTTGCTTTTTTGAAAAATTGAACAAATCAATTATATGGCCTAATCAACTCGCGAGGATGTGTACGTGCAGTGCTCAGTGTGCCTTCATAGCGTCCAAAATCCATTGCCCTTGCTCGCACGCGTGCGTATCTAGGTGGCTTTGCCGCCTCTAAGGGCACTAGCATTGGATTGGCCAAAATTAAAGATTGGTCAAATTTTAAATAATATGTGCTAAAAAGTCTCCACATTAGATTGGGCATCTCTAAAATAATTTGGATATTAGCTACAGTGATTAGCCAAATTTGAAGAACTAAATTGATTCATCAAAAGTTAAAATAATAATTTTTCACTCCAAGTAAACATTAAAATATTAATTTTTCACTCCAATAAAAATATTATTTGATTTGTAATTAAGAAATTTAGATAAAATTTTTGATGAGTTTAATCAAATATTTTTTGTTATTAGCATTAAATGACTTTTAAAAATATGATTTTTTTAATATTAATTTAATTTAAATATAATTATTATTAATATTAAATTGATAGAATTATATTCCAAACGACCACCCAATGAACTGAGCCTAGTCTATTTTGTACTAATCCAACAAACTGATCTTTTCCTTTTTGTCTTATTGCATTCAAAGGTGAATCAAAAAAGGCCTATGATATCAATCTAAGACTTTAGGCACCGCTGAATTAGTATGCAATTTCGTTTTATTATTTGCTTTCAATAAATAGGAGCAACTGCCGAGGAAAAATTCCTACCATGTATAATGCATTTCCTTGTAAGGATCTCTCTTTTTAAGAGAAAGAGCCCTACCATCTTTGAATAAAGGCAACCAAATTATCATTATAATAAGAATTACTCTTTATTGGAGGCCCGACTCTCTCGAGCTAGCTGTTTTGCTCACGTTATTTTCAACCTGTTCCAAAAATAAGTCCTAAATCCTCGAATATCACTAGGTCCGTACCATTCTATTCTTTGAAATCGATTTGTCAACTATTAATCTCATACCAAAAGGGTGGAATTTCATTAATAGAATTAAGAGAAAAAAAAAAAAAGGTGAAAGAGAAGTTAAGCTTGTTGGATGTACTGTATATGTATTTGAGAAATGATATTTAGTGTCAGAGTGTGCAAACCCCATATATTTACATTGAAGAAAATAGATAAATATGAGATCCATTTAAAAAAAATCAATTTTTTAATAATAGACTCCACTCTTTTTTAAAAAGAATATTACTTTTTATGTATTTACTAATATTAAGAATGTATGTGGCCAGAAAACATTATCACTCACCATCATTTTGTTAGCATATATATGTTTGTGTATAGCTTCTCTTCCTCTTTTTTTAAAGAAAAAACTCTTATATCATTCCATTATAACAAATAGGACTAAGCTCTGACTTCGATGGAGTTGGAGTTGTCGTTTCTGAACTCCGACTCCGACAAGAGTCGGCGCAAAATTTTTACTTCAACTCCGACTTCGAACAGAATCGAAGTCCGACTCCGATCGGAGTTTGGAGCTCGAATCGGAACTCCGATCGGAGTTCGGAGCTCCGAATGGAGGTCGAAGCTCTGACCATTTATTGGGTTAAATGGATGCCCTTTTTTGACTTTTGGGCTCACCAAAACCCAAGTCCAAACCTATAAAAAAAATACTAAAAAGATTATAAAAAAAAAAAAAAAACTTAAATGCAATAGCAAAGTTATTACAATCTCATACAATCCCATTTATAACAATATGGACTTAGCCTTTAAAGATAACTACATAAAGTTTAGTCACAAATTTCACTCAAATCTTGATGGTCCATTGGTCATACTTGAAATGAAGATAGAAAGTTGCAATCAATAAATAAAAAAAATTGATAATAAAAAATTAAACACGGTAAAAGTAGAATTTGATTCTTACCAAGAAAGCAGGTTCTCTATAGTTCATAGTCTCCCAACTCCATCCCAATTCTCAAGGGGCGTCCATATCAGACTCTCAGTCATCGACAATTATGTTAGGGCTCACAATTAGATCTAAAAAATTATAAAAAGTAGAAGTTAGAATATTAAAAATAATTAAATAATCATTTAAAAGCATATAAAGTTACCCAATTCAAGCCTATAGCTTCGGCATCAACGCCAACGATATCTAGTCCAATGGGCATTTAACTAATTCTTTGTGCAAACGAGGGCCTCCACAGTTGACAGTGACAATAAACTCCGATAAGCATCTAACGTGCGACCTCCAGTGCTAAATGCCGACTCTGAGGCAACCATAGTGACAAGAATGACTAGCACATGGCTATACGGGAAATGCTGGATACTTGGTTGAATTAACCTTCTACCAAGTTAATAACTAAAATACAGTACTAGGTGCCTCGAAAGTTTCTATAAAATATCGTTCAACCTCAAATATACACTGCATAATATTTCTTGTTGCAATGAGTTGATGATAGTGCTGCATAATACGATGGCTTGTAAGCCCAAGTCCGGATGGGTCAGTATCATCTAAAAAAGCTGTCAACCTCGTCGGCCTCAAATGTGAGGAGCTACCAGCTGCGAATAAAGGTTAACAACTATTGTTGTCGTGACTATATAGGTCATCAATATTATTTTTTAGCACTCTAATAAACTCTGCAGCCTTCATTATCCCGAGGACATAATTTACCCAAAATTTTAGAACGGCCAACTTATATCGGAGGTCAAGGATCACAATCACAAATAGTAATCTATTTATCTTTTTAATATTCCCCCAATATTTATCATATTTAATTTTTATCCTCATAGCCATAGGAAATAACAATCTCCTAGAATCAGCACAACTATTTTTCAAGTGGAAGTGAAGCTCCGAGTGCTCGCTAAGTACAAGTTCACAGTCTGCTCGAACGCTCTTTGGTACTTTTGTGTCACATCCAACATCATATATGTAGAGTTCCATCTAGTTGAAACGTCTAAGCAGAACATACTAGAACATCCAATCTGAAGATCTTCTGCTTTTGCCTTAAACTTGGCAAGCCTTTGGGGGAAACCCCTCACATATTGCACAATGTTGCAGACTCGGGTAATGGAAACACCAATCTCTTTTAACCCCTCAACAACTATAAGGTTGATGATATGAGCACAACATTCGAACATGAATAAACTCGTGGGCCTGAATGACATCATAGTTCACCGTCGTGTTCCGCTTAAACCAATCAACTGCTGTTTCATTGGCACTAGTATTGTCAATTGTAATACACAGCACTCTTCGAAATTCTCAGTCCTTTATACAATCATCTATCTTCACCCCAATGGATGCACATTTATGATTTACAATTTCTTTGAAGCTAATAATTATTTTATGCAAATTCCATTCACTGTCAACAGTGTTGTGATACAAATGTAGCAGACGCTTTGTATAGACGTCCATGTGTCTGTCGTAAATAACATTACATCTTCCTCATCTCCGCCTTGTCCTTCGCATGCCTCTTCATACAATCTCGCATCATCGTATACCGTGATGGAATGGAAAATCGTGGCTCAACAAAGTTTAGAAATTTTCGAAAGCCTTTTTTGTCAACTGTGGTAAATGGCATCTCATCAGTAATTATCATCTCTGCAAGCACGTCCTTGAACATCTTCGTTGAACATATCCTCACCATCATCCTCTATATCTACTGGTTGTGAGAGTTGACTACTCGCACAAGATGTAGCTACCCTAGATGTGGCTCTAGGGGTGGAAGTATCCATCGGTGTAGGAGCCATAGCATTGGCATCCGCCACATCCCCTTGTGGACGATGGTCTCCACTAGGTCTAGGATCTATATTACAATCAAAGAAGTTGAAAAAATAAATTAGAAGCAAAAAATTAGTTTAAAAATAACATATACTTTTATACGATAAGATCACATTGTATATCAACAATACTTTCATAAGCCATTTTATATAAAAATAAAATAAGATAAATGAAAAGATGATCACAAACTGATTACAATAGAAGTTTTGTATAACAAAAGTTGTTTTTGAATTAAAAATACGAGGAGATAGTAATCATTCACTCTTGGATGGTTCGCACTCATGAATAAAGCATTGTTGACATATTTAAAAGAACATTCATTGTTTTATGATGCGTTGCGTTCACTCCAAGACAAAACATCCTATACTTTGTTTATTAGCATTCTTTCATTTGGGGCATCCATCTCATGATCAGGCCATTTTGATAAACACTGAGAATGAATGTGCTTCGAAATCTCAATTAAATAATTGCAACTTCAGAAAGCTTATAAATTCTCATTTCCTCATAAAAAAGGAAGCAAATAAATATATAAATAAATAAAAAGTTTGGAA
>QEOT01007702.1:4053-52849 GCA_003123785.1 Pterocarya stenoptera | reverse complement strand
GGACAGGAGCTTGGGCAAAAGAGAGATCGGCCATCTTTTAATATAAGAAAGTTCTTTGAGCTTGAAAGAAATGCTGTGGCAGGAAGTGGAAGTCAATTTCTTTGAGATTCGTTCGTCAAAGATCCAGAATAATCTTACCATGATTTTAATTCATCTGTTTTCTTAGCATGTACTGTGAAAAATCATGAATGAGTAAACAAAAGATAATTCTTTTTCAAAGGAGGTTGTGAAGAAAATGAACTTAAAAATGGATGCTTAAAAATATGCCAGTTGAAAGATAATTCTTGACGGAAAGTTTCATTTGAGTTTGTGCTACAGTCTTTCTCCATTGGTTTCTTTTGGGGGGATGATTTGAGTTAGTGGTAGCCCAATCTAAACGATGGCTTTTGGGTACAGAGAGGAGAGTTTTGAGCGAGCGCGACAAATGGAGATGAGTATTAGAGCATTTGTGACCGCTTTCTGATTGTGAGAGAGCAAAAGACAAAAACAAAAAAAATAAAAAAAAGCCACGTGGACTGTAGATAGTAGAGCGGTAGTAAATAAAAGTAAGGGTATATTGCCAAAATATTAAATACGAATTACAATAAAAAAAAAAGTGGATGTCTCACTTTTAGGAAACCAATCAAATATTCCAAACGCATGGGAAGACCGAAGAACTTTTCGTTTCGGAAAAAGTACACAAAATAAAAACAACACCAGAACAAAGAAACAAGAAAATCGTTTTTTTGTAGAGGCTATCCTTTTTGGCGTAAAATCAACGAGGAAGATAAAAAAAACAAAGAAGTAATGCTATCAGTTACAAATGTACCCTCCTAAGATTCAACTATTATTGTAAAAATGTAAAAGAGTTTAAAAAAATTAAATTGTTTATTATATTTTATATAAATATTTAAAAAAATTATAATAACAAAAAATTTTCATAATTTTCTATTATTTATCTATATTTTACACTCTATTTTTTTTAAAATTTTTTTTATGAAATATTTTTTATATGAATAGTGAATAAAAAATTTAAAATATTTTAAAATAAATAAATTCAAAAAAAAATTAAAAAATAATATTAAAAAATATTAAAAAGTATAGAGTATACAGTATCAGAGATTGTGTAAATTGAATTGAATTTTGAACCTAAATCACTCCAAAACAAAACCAACCCAGTAAAAAAAGCCAAGAAAAGGAATCATTTTTTAACCTGTAGCGGCGGTCATCTGGCGATATAATCAATCTGCTAAGCTTGACCCTGCTACTGCTTCTTGCTCCCAGGGACGGCAAAGGCTCCATTATTGATACACAGCCAAAGAAACAAACAGGAAAAGAACACTCTACTCTCGTTGCTCGAGCAAAGGCTCTGCTCTCTTTATCTCTTTCTTCTACACGTAAACACGCATCGCGAAGGATGTCATGAACAACGTTTCTTTGTTTGCTTCTCGTATTTAGTATGTAAGAGTCCAGTCTACAGTTTATATCAGTTCTTCTATGCACAGTCATCATCATTGATGCCACGTCAGCTGATATTAAATAAAAATAAAAATAAAAAATCTTTCTTACTCTTATCCAGACAAACGATCTTAATATTGAATTAAAATCTTTCTGTAAATTTTCTTTCCTCGGAAAGTTGAAGAATCTATGGTTTTTTCTCCGAAAGTACTAAAGGGTTTGGGAACCGACTTTCAGCAAGTAGGGCCATTAGGCCACTTTCTCTGCTTCCTTTCCTTCCTCGAATTCAAAATATCGTTTGCTGCACCAATTTTCCAAGAACGTCTCTTTCTTTATTTTTTTACCGGATAAAAAGTTTATAAGAGAATTATTTGCTTGTCGGCGGTGTTCGTTGGGGGAAAATGTTGCGAAGCTGACCTTTTGAATTCAATGCCTTTTTTATTCTCGTCATCTCTTAGCCTCTAAAAGTGTTATCTTTTTTATATTAAAGCATTTTGGGGGCGGTGCGGTCTTACAGTTATCTTGTCATCAATACGCGTTGCTTCTCCGTGTCTTCAAAGTATATAAAGTTCTTTAATCTCCTTCTTCGTTTTGCTCTTGTTGCTTTGTGTCGCTGTCAGATCTGAGTTTGCGTTTGGTTGTTAAAGCTCTGATATGCAGGTATGGAAGAACTCCAAACACACACACACAGAACACAGGAATTGCTCTAGGAAGAAGATGACTGTAATGCATAAACTCACTGGGTTATTCGAGGTAACCCAATCCTCCTTACAAAAGATAAACGTTCCAAAGATTCTCCGATCCTCTCCATTTCTTGCTTTCCATGCATTAAGACTTTGCTCTAACAGAATTCAGCTAAACTAACTTGACCTCCGGTATGCAGAAAATTAAATGACAGACAATGAGAAGACGATAGACGAACGCACCGTTTGGAATAAATCCAAACGCTGCGTTTTACAGACCCCTAATAAAAACAAGTGAAACGGTGCGTAGCACCCATCTACAGACTAATAAAAACACCCAGCCCATACGGTGCGTCTTGGTTCTTCAAGTCCCTGGCCTCCAGGACGTCGTCCAGCTTCTTTCTAGCAACTTCAAGCTTCTTCTTCTTCACTTAATTGGTTTCATTACATTGGTCTATACGCACATTTGGACATTCTCGCGGGTAATTGTCTTCACATTCTCTCTCCCTCCCTCTCTTCTCCTTGTCCGTTGCAATCTTTATTCACTGTTTGGTTGCCGGGAAATCTTAGTATTACAAGAGAAAAACAAGAAGAGAATGCTTCGCTGTTTTCTTAGAAAATCTGAGGACTCTTGCTTAACTCTTGAATTTTAGGAGTGAAAGTTTCCACTTTCAAAGAAAAATTTATTAGTAACCAGGCTTAGCTTTGAGAATTATTGTTGTTGGACGGATCAAATTATATTATTTATGCGTTTGCACTTGCTTATTTATTCTGTCTAGTCTTCTTCGCTGTAGATATATGGGTTGGTTTGTTTACTTTTGGATCTTAGATTAACATCTTTCGGTGTTTTGCCAATTATGAATGCAGATCAGCAGGTCGGAAATCTTGAGGCTGATCATATTTGAGTTTTTAGAGTTTAGTATGCTCTTGAGTCACAGAAATTTCTGCGGGAGTGAAACATTAAGGCTTCGAAACACATAGAGTAAGGAAGGAAACGGCTTTGCTGGAGAGATTTCTTGAGAGTCTTCGAAACACATAGAGGAACGAAGGAAGGGGCTTTGTTGCTGGAGAGAAATTTCTTGTACAAAGAGGAAGGAAGGAACAAGGCTGGCTCAACACAAATTGAGGCCTTACGTGAAATTTAATTGAGTTATTTGTAATTATAATATAATAAAATAGAAATTATTATATGAAATATTTTCAAATTTTTCAATAAAACAAGATTTTATTTAAAATCTTTAAATACAGTTTTTGTAAATTTATATTTATAACAACTTAAAATGAGGCCTCAATGCAGTTTTTGTGCTTCTATTTAACAAGATTTTTAAAAAATTATTTAAAATATAAATAATTCATTGTATTACTTATGAAAAAAATCATTATATTAAGTATTAAATTTGGTATTATGGGACCTTGCACATAGGGGTGCTACCCGCATGGTGCGGGGCGGGGGCACCCCTCCCCACCCCCCGCCCCTCACCATGCGGGTGAAGGAGTTTCATACCCCGCCCCGCTACTGGGGGGTGCGGATGAAACTGCACCCAGCCCCACCCCCCGCTTAACATATTGTCTAAAAAAAAATTTTAGTTTAAAAAGTTTTTTTAGACTCAAATTATAATATAATTTAAAGCATAAATTAAAATTTATACATTTAAAAAATATTTTGAATTGCCTTAGCCTCCTATATAATGGTTGGTCTAGGAAGCCAAGGCAATCCATTAACTTGAAGTTGAATTCAAGTTTTTTTACAAATTGTATATATTTATATACAATATATTTATATAAATTATTTATATAAATATTAAAAAGTTAAAAAAATAGGGAATGCGGAGTGGGGGGCGGGGCGGGGCCCCGCCGGGGTCAATCCGCCCCCCACCCCCGCATGGGCGGTGCGGGGTAGCCGGCCCGCCCATGCGGGGGCGGGGTAGCGGGGGACGGGGCCCCGCTGCCCACCCATACTTGCACACATTGAAAACTATATAAATTATTTAAAATTTTATTTAATGAAATGGTTTTTATTTTTTTTTCAAAAAAAATTTTAAAAAAATACTTCATTTTTATTTTTAGGGGCCTTGCATAAGGTGGGGCCTTAGGCAATGGCCTAAGTGGCCTTACCATAGAGCCGGCCCTGGGAAGGAAGGGGCAGCTGAGGAGAGAAACAGAGAGGTCTGGGTCGAAGAAACACAGAGATAAGGAGGGAAAATGAGGCACACGACGTTGTTTTTAATTTTTCCACCTTAGCATCGTTTGCATCCCGGTTGCACACACCGACTGCCTCCAACATACTCTTTTCAATGAGAAAACGTTGAGGCCGGTCGGGTGTGAAGATTAATTTCATACCAGCTAATCAACAAATGCCACGTAGGCATCATAAAAAGAATTGAAATGAAAGTTCATACACTCGAAACCTCTCCCTCCCTCATCTGCACTCTAGACGCCGACTATCCCTCTCCTTCTCTCTCTCCCCCTCCCTCCCCAATCTGCACTCAAGATGTAGCTAACAGACATTTCTATCACCATTACCATATTCTTCTCCAACCTTTTCTCACTGATTCATTTTTTCTTCAATGTCCATGATTTTAGTCTGCTCACCTTCTTTATCTCTCTATGGTTGCTTCTTCTTCTACTACCATTTCTGGTCTTTCTTGTGTTTTGTGCATAGTTCTATTAAGGTTTGTTTATTGAAAAGAGTCCAACTTTAATACCCATATGCTTAAAATTTGTTCTTGTTTGATTTCAGCAAGCTGGAAACCCCTATAAACTAGATATCTTGTCAGATTCTTTAGTGGGGGTTGGTTTTCTGATTTGGTTTACCTTGTTTGTTTTCAAAACTAAAATCTAAAATTTTAAAAATTTTAAAAACTTCTCATCTCATCATTACAACTTTTTTAAATTTTTATATAAAATAAAATAAACAATTTAACTTTTTCAAATCCCAAAACAAATATAATATTAAAAATTATATTCTAACAATACTTTATTCAACTTTTTAACTTTAATTTCAATTCATCTCATCTCATCTCTGAAAACAAACGAGGTATAAATTTCGAATCTTTGTTGGTTAGTTTAGCCCATTTCTTGTCTTGGTTTTTTGTTGGTAGTTTACAGATAAAATCAAATTGTTTGAGATTAGAAACTCGAGGTCAGGTTTGGATGTTGATATGAGAATTTTTAGTTTGATATGAAAGTTAAAAATTGAATAAAATATTATTTTTTAAATATTATTATTGTTTTAAGATTTGAAAAGGTTAAATTGAAATTTAAAAATATTGAATTGTTTATTATATTTTTTATAAAAATTTAAAAAAACTATAATGATGAAATAAAAAATTTATGTTTGAAAAACTTCCAAATCTAATAACATATCTTGTGATTCCTTGATTTTTTTTTTTTTTTTTTTATTTGGTCTGTGATTTTTTTTTTTTTTGAATTGCTAGGTACAGTCCGTAGAAGGGCTTCCCGTGTACTCCATAGTTTGTCCTTTTATCCATGTCAGCTTATGTCAAATGACCAAAATGCCATCCTCCCCAATACCCAGAAAAATAGTAAACGCATGAACTTAACTCATTTTTATTTGGTTTTGCCGCTGCCCAGCTCGACTGTTTCTCTCTATGCCGTTCGAAATCCGACGTCGTGGTCAACTCCTCCACCACCGGCGGCGTCCTCAGTTCCTCCACCAGCGACGTTGGTAATGTAGACCCAGCCCACGCGAGGTTCTTTTCCTCCAATCTATTCGAGTTTGTCTTTTCTCCTTTTTTAAGAAAATGAGTTCTACTCATGCTTGCTATGATGAAATCGGCTGCATTCATTGAATTTTTTTTTTGCCGTGAACTCAAATGAAAAGTGATACTTGGGGTCTAATTCCTTCCATTTAGTATTTGAATCTTTATACTCGTTTTTTTTTTTTTGAAGTATGAGCAATTGTTCCCTGGATTATTAACACGCCAAAGTTCATATTTAGAGTAATAACAGATTAAAATAAAATGTTTGTAAAGAATTCAAGATCAAGTTTGGTGAGTCTACGAGGGAAAGATTTCCAAACCTTCCAAACTGCTGCAAAATGAAGTCACAAACCTCATACCTATTGGTTGATGGTGGTGAAGGGTCCCTCTGTGGTGTCGTGGTCAGCTCGAAGGGGACGGAAATGGAATGGCCGGCAGCTCAGAAATTATTGGTCAAAAGTGGTGCCGTGGTCTGCTAAGGTTTCTTCGCACCTTTTCGATAGCAGTTCTCGATATCTGTTTGATTTCCTTCCTTCTACGCGAAAAGCCAACTCCCTCAATTTAATAAAACGAATCGTTTTGAACACGTTGGGCGTGCACCTGCAGACCTCTATTTGGTGAATGCAACAAGAATTTCTCCATCGAGAAAGCCCCACAAAATTTTCTGAGATCGCCAAATGGCTTTTTATTTATTTATTCATATTCTTAAATATTTTAAAGAAAAATCATAATATTATTAAAAAATATTTCTTTAATTAAGTTTAAAAAAAAAGAAACACCTATCAGAACCCGAAACCAGAGGACGGAAAAAAATAATACCCCAACCCAGGCATCAAAACATGGAAACTCCAATAGAGAGAAAAAAAAAAACAAAACAATAAACAATAAACAAGATCAAGGAAACTCCATAAAATACACTGCAAAGACATAAAAAAACCTAATCAACATGCAAAACAAGGTTAGTACACACAAACATTCAAATGAAACCAAAAGAGAATTAAACATGTGAAAAAGACTAAATACGAATACGTGGAAGACCTAATTTCGTGGGAGGAGAATTGAGGAAAACTAAAAAGTGGAAATGAATCTTGGAGGGAACCCTAAAACGACGCCGTTTGGTTAGAAATTGGACCCAAATAGCGCTGTTAGAAGGACGTTAAATTGAAAAAAAAAAATAACTAGGTTGCATGAAACGATGCCGTTTCACGCAACCCAGATATTATTTTTGTCTGCAGTGACTAAACGGCGCCGTTTCTGGGAAGGTAGCTCACATGTGTGTTTTGTTCTTATTCTTTTATTTTTTTGGCACATAAATTAATTAAAAAGATTATTTAAATTAGTAAAATTAAAATTAAATAAACTATTTAATGTGGGTTATTTAATTAAGTCATTAAAAAAATATTTAATGATAATTATATTTATGATGTTAAATGTTAATTGCTAATTTGTTACTAACTTAGAATATGTCAATTACTCAAATTCAATGTATTATAAATTTATAATTTATGATTATATGAATCTATGATAATTTTCAATTTTTCAATATATTAAACTTTTAAGTTTTTACATTTTGTATATGTAAATTTGTAATATGATTAATAAATCATTGTATTAGCTTATAAGCCTATTAGGTATATATAGTTATAACTTATAGTGATATTAATACTATATAATAATATATGGCCATAGTTTCATAGACTCATAGTGATACGATCATTAGTCATAGACTCATAGTGATATTAATAATTTAATACTATATATAGACAGTAGACTTATAGTGATTTAGTTATAATTTATAATTATAGTTATAGACTATAGTGATTTAGTTTAGTTATAATTATATTGATGATGTTAATTATTACTTTATTACTAACTTAAAGTATGTTAACGCATAATGAGCCATATACAACTTTTAACATTTTGTATATAAAGCAATAAACATAAATAATTTAATTATCCATACATATTACATCCATAATTGAGAAAGATACATACTTAACATACTGATATAAATAAGCATAAAATATTTAATTATCCATACTATTATAAATTTATAAATTATACATATATTATAATTTATAATTTATACTATAACTCTTAATACTTTATAGTATTAGTAATACATTAAAGAATATATTAATACATTGACACTAAATATATATAGTTATAGACTTATAGTGATTAGTTATTTTGAATCATGATTAGCATAATTATATAATAGTATTAGTATTAGACTATTAGTAATACAGCTCTTCTATATACAGTCGTTGACTCGTTAGATACAACCGGTGTGCAGTCGTCTATGCCACGTCAGATTTTAAATGAATTGTTTACTCTTTCTCTAAACGCACATGTTCTCTCTCATCAGCTCTCTCATCAACACTCTCTTTCTCTCATCAACTCTCTCTATCTCTCGCTCCTCGAGTCGTCTCTCTCTCCCATCAACTATCTCTCATCAGCTCGGTCTTTCTCTCTCATCAGCTCGGTCTTTCTCTCTCATCTCTCTCTCTTATCAAGTGTCTTCACGTCAGCCCCGTTTGCACCAGGCGCTTGCAACAAGCGTTTTTCTTAGTAATATAGTATAACTATATATTAGTAATATTAGTTATAGTGATTTAGTGTAAGTTATAACTATATTAGTATAAGTATAACTATAGTCTATATTAGACTATTAGTATTTTTTTATTTTTTATACCATATTAGAGTCTAGACTCTAGACTATTAGTATTACTGTATTAGTATAAATATTAGTATTAGTTAATAATTACTTAATGATAATTTAGTGATAGGATTATGTTAGATGAAAATTATATAATTAATTATATACAATTATTATATAATTATAAAAAAAAATTTCATTCGGTCCGGTCCGGGGTGAAAAACCCCTGGACCATGGACCGGACAGAATGAATTCGGTCCTATGAAATTCAGACTGAGACGGACCAGAACCAGTCCCGATTCAATCCAGTCCAGACAGAATTGGCTAGTCCAGTCAATTTTTTCAGTTCGGATCGTCCAATTCTCACCCCTACTCAAAACTGTCTTTTTACCTTAAATAAACGCTACATTTGTCATTATTATATTCATTATGTAATAAAATTAACTTTCAACGTGAATATAAAATTAGATTCAACATAATGAATATAAAATTTCATTATTATATTCTTTATGTAATAAAATTCCCCTAAAATATTTTAAACTTTCAACGTTTTCGACAAATTTTCAAAGATTTGGTTTTTTTTTTTTAAAAAAAAAATCAATCAATATGGGAAATTATTTAAATCTCAAATTCCTCAAATCAGATAGTTGAGATTAGGGCTGTGCAAATTTTTGAGATTTCTAACTCTATCCGATCTTCACTCCGATTCCAACGGAGTCGAGTGTTTGGAATGCGGAGTCGGAGTTGGAGTGACTCTGAGATTAATGTCGGGGTCGAAGTCGGAGCAAGGTGCTCCGAACTCCGACTCCGACTCCCTTTTTTTTTTAAATCTAGATGTAAAATGACATGGATTTTTTTTATAAAAAAAAAAAAACTAAACGACGAATGTGGAACGGCGTTGTTTCATCACATGAGGGGTCCAAAACGCAGAACCCCCTTTCTTTTCTTCCTTCTTCCCTTCTTCTCTGAATCTCTTCTCTAAGCCTCACCACCTCCGTGAGTCCGTTCCCTCTCTGTGCCTCTGTAGTCTGTTCCCCTTCACTTCTCGGGCTAGCTTCCGTTCAGCCTCTAGTAAGTGTAGTTCAACTCCGAGCCCTAAATCATGTAATCTTTTGCAATTTGTTTTCCATATTGTTGAGTCGTCTAGAATTAGTTATTTTGGATCTAGTTGTTGTGAAGTTGGCGGCCTGTTATAATGAACCTTTTGTTGTAGTAAGGAATGTGATAGACTTGAATAGGGTTGATGTGTTGGACTGTGCAAACAAGTATGCATGCAATGTGTTTGACAAAATGTAAAAGAGATGAAGTTTAATTGTATGTTGTGGTATCTAGCCGGTGCCAACCTTTCATTACCCTATTTAATGAGAACTAGCATACGAAGATTGTTTTTGTATTAATTTAATTAAGAAATTCATAAATTAATTGTATTTCAGTACTCTAATCCAATGGAGTTCACTATGAACGAAAGTCCAATGATATTTATGAAGCCTCGACCATTCCCATCGTAGCTAACCATTGAAGCCTAATTATTTTGCATATATAATTCGTAGGAAGTGTTTCTAGGTTTCATAGCCAAAACTTGAGTTATTATTTGAACATGCTAAGTGCCACAGACTTGAAAACTTTTAGGTAATGATTTATTATTTGAACATGCCAAGTGCCACAGACTTGAAAACTTGAGTTCCTTCTTGACCTAATGAGTAATGGCCAATGGGGGAGACTGGGAGAGTTTGAAAGCAAATATATCAGCTGCAACTATAAATGTATAATTGGCTGCCAAAGCACAAAGTTGTGTCCTTGGCACAATCCATAAATGCATGACTGAAAAGGGTACGTTGATCAGATGGTTTAGGGTGTTTTAAACTTTTGCTCATGCATATATATTTGCTTGGTGTTTTTGCATCTTACTCATGCATATATATTTCAATAATCCCTTGGTGAAGTTGCTCCTGCATGCATCTTACTCATGCATATATATTTCAATAATATTAATGGGCAGTAGTGCTAGTACTACTTTAATTTGCTCTATCTGCGATTCTTCGTGAGCTTTTCTCTTTTATCGAAATCATGCACTTTCAGTTTGGGTGCCAGCCCATGTATGTTTCTTTAGCCTTACGTTCCAAGATTTTTCTCTATTCTAAATGAGTTGATGCCTTATAATATTTAGTTATTTTTAAACTAATTTTTTACTTCTAATTTATTTTTTCAACTTTTTTTTATTGTGATATGGATGCTACACCTAGTGGAGACGATTGTCCACAGGGGATGCGGTGGATGCCACTGCTACTACTCCTACACCTGTGGGTACTTCCACCCCTAGAGCCACATCTAGAGTCACATCTAGAACAATTATTTCCTGCACGAGTAGTTAACTCCCAGTAGATATAGAAGATGAGGATATGTTTAACATAGAGAAAGAGATGCCCATTGAGCATATATGTTTAAGGTCGTGGACATGGAAACATTTCACCAAAATTTTAGTGATCGTGCGAGTCCGCAAGCAAGATGCCACTACTGTGGGTAACTTTGTGGTTTTCATTCAAATAAGCAAGGCATCAGTGTATTAATATCACATCTTGGTGGTTGCCAACGGTATAAGATTGCGAAGCGATTGGCGGTCACTGATCAGGTCAAGCTCAGTTACGAAACTGAGACGGCCACTGATGGTATGCAGGTTAAGAAATTGGTTATCCCTCAATACAATGAGAAGACATTGAAGGAAATGCTTGCAAAGATGACAATTACTGATGAGATGCCCTTTACCATAGTCGACAAAAGAGGCTTCCAAAAGTTTGTACAAATTATTGAGCCACGATTTTTCATTCCATCACGGCATACGATGATGCGAGATTGTATGAAGAGGCATGCAAAGAAAAAGGTGGAGATGAAGAAAATATTTATTAACACTGGCTAGAGAGTGTCATTTACGACTCACACATGGATGTCCATACAAAATGTTTCTTATATGTGTATCACAGCACACTATATTGACAGTGAGTGAAATTTGCATAAACGAGTTATTGGGTTCAAAAAAATTGTTGATCATAAAGGTGCATCCATTGGGGTGGCAATGGATGATTGTATAAAGGATTGGAGAATTCGAAAAATGTTGTATATTACAGTTGACAATGCTAGTATGAATGGCACTACAATTGATTGATTCAGGCGGAATACGACGGTGAAAGATGATGTCATTTGCCAGTATGAGTTTATTCATATTCGATGCGGTGCTCATATCCAGCGGAACTCCAACTTCCGTTTGGAGTTGGAGCAAAAATTTTCCTAAAGCACTACTCCGTCGGAGTAGGAGCTCAATCCTAGTTGAGACTTTACTATATCAACATTTATTACTTTACATGAGGCTAAATATGGAAAATACTAAAACGGTTGATTTTTAATTCATATAAATAATAAATGTTGATTTTTCTCTTCATTTTAAAGGAAAGTGGTAAAACATGAGATATTTTCACGTCTTTCTTTAAAACATTATAATTAGAATTCTTCATATTTAGTACTAATATATTATATTTTTTGTACCTATAGATAGTATAATATGCTATCCTTATATCTTATTTGTTACTTTATTAAGTGCATGCATGGTTGAGATTGCAGTAGGTAATATAATTTTTAATTTTAGAATTTTTAGTTGTAAAAGCTGCTCTATTATTAAAAGAATTATTTATTGTTGATAACCACACGTTTAAAACACTTTTAAATATATTATATTTATTTAAAAATAATATAAAAACATAATTTTTGAGGTAGAGTGACGTAAAAGGCCACTTGAAATAATGTCAATAAGATTACAAGACGGAGATGTAATTATTTAAAAATTGTATAGGTATTTTTGCCTTTTGATAATCTTCTTTAAGATTGAAACTACATATTGTATTATCCAAAAAAGTACAATTGAGAAAAAGTATCAAAATGATGTTTTTCTTAAAACATACGTTTTTAACTCTTTTTTTATATTAAAAATTACTTTAATATGTAACAACCAAATTATCTAATTTTATCATTAAAGAGTTTCGAAGCTATTTAAAGTTTAAACACTTTTTGAAACCCCTAACGCAATCCCAAATAGGTCCTAAATATAAACGACGTGGTTCAAGAAATAAATAAATATAAGTGGATTTTGACATCATTTATCTTGAATGTTATTATTTTATCAAATAGTTTATAAGTATGATTTACTGCAAAATTTATAGGAGTTGTTAAATAATCTATTTTGTGATAAGAATATATATATATATATTTATATAATCCTTTACAAACACAATGTTGGTGAATATGATTTTCATAAGTTCTTAAGTTTGAATCTTCATCTAACCCGATTTCAATGACTTTGAGCTTGGAAACGAACTAAACAAGTAAAATTTAAAGGGAAATGCTAGATGGCCCCAATAGAAAAGATTGGGACCAAATTTTGCCTTTTATTTTTATTTTTATTTTTTGATAAAAAGCATATTACTTTTATTAATAATGGACATTACAAATTAGACCTGAAACATACATTACAAGCCAATTATAGCTGCCCATTACACACCTGTGATTGATATGGTTTTGTCTAATGCTGCAAACCTCTACAGATCTAAAATCTGAGAGACAACACAACTCTGCACAGGACAGAGTTAATCAAACGCCATATTCTGTCTAAGATGGAGTAGGGTAAATGAAACCCACACCCTGTTTAATATGGAGTTGAGGCCACACTTTATGGACGAACGCCCAAGAGACTATGTTTTTTTTTTGTTTTCTGAAAAACAAAATACATTACAGAAATTTAAAAAATATGAAAAAATAACGGATTACATTTTGGAAAGATATAGATCCGTATTTTTAACCTTGGAAAAAAAAGACAACACAGACAATGACTGTGATGGCGCGTAAGAGTCACGCGCCACCCTAGGAGTATGGTAGTCGGTCAGGTCTGGAGTAGCTGGTGGTCCTGAACCCAATGTTTTGAATATCGTACCGGATGTCGTACCGGTGAAGACACTGGAACGAAATATTTCAATACCGGTACCATTTCGGGATATTCGATATATAAATAAATTATATATACATGTATATATATAAATTATATTTCAAAATAATAGTCTATATATGAATAAATTATACATAAATACATAGATATATAAATTATAAATAGTCTAGTCTGAATTGGAGATCAAAAAATAAGCTTGTAGTTTGAAAAAATGAAAAAAAATTAAGGGCTGAAATATTGGCCGGTACGAAAAAGGCAGTGTACCTGTACCGGACCGATGGCCGGTAAAAAATAAAGACCGTACCGGTCGGTAAGGTACAAAACTCAAAACACTGCCTGGACCTAGAAAGGCTGCGCATGGCTATAGAAGGGCGCCCTGAGTGGTGTTAATATGAATTCAATAAATATTTCTGTAAATGTTAGATTTTTCTTTGATTAAGAAATATTTTTGTAAATGTTAGATGTTGATATGAATTTGGCTCTATTACATCCTATACTTTTATTACCTTTAATAAGGCCACAAGGGGGATTCTTAAACAAAAATGTGGCTTGCAACCCATTTTAAGTCATATTGAAGTTCAGAATTTTGCTTCATTTGCTTACACAAAACTCTTATCTCATCTCATCTCAATCTTTATAGCTCTTTCAAATTCTCATACAAAAATATAATAAACAATTCAACTTTTTCAAATCTCAAAATAAAAATAATACTAAAAAATATTTTCTAATAATATTTTATTTAACTACTATTCAAAATATTTCATCTCATCTCATCTAAACTGTGTATCCAAACCTTAGATAAATGTTACAGTCATAAAGGAATCACATAAAAATAAACTTACATACTTATATGACTTCATATAATACGTTAAATTTATTTTATAATAAAATTAATTTTTACAATCTAACGTACAATATTAAATCACAATTATTAGTGAACTTATTTTTGTGAAACTTCTTTATAGTTAATGCATTTATCAAAATTTTAATTGGATCAAAAAATGATAGATAAACTAAACATATAAAATTGAATTCCTTTCAACATCTTATTCAAAATATGACAATGGTTGAGACTTGAGAATCTCATCAATAATAATAAAAAACATATTACCATTAGCTGGTTGTTAAAATAGATAATAATAATAATAATAATAATTAAATCCCTCGTCACAATGAAGATAATTAAAAGAAAATCGTACCAAGTACTAACGTACGATTCACGCGCTTGGAATGGGCATGAGAAATCTCTCACTATATCATTACCATCCCGAAAGAATGGCCAACCGTGATAAGTTCATTTTTGGTCAACGTCATGAACATCAATATTTTAATTTAAATATTTGTTTTTAACCTTCTGACCTGTATCGATTGTATTTTATTTTATCATTTCATTCTTCATAAAAAAAAATGATAAAATTATAATGAAGATCTTGCCTTCCACATTAATTATAATTTTGACCTCTTTGATTGTTAGTCAAAACCGTGTAAATGGGGTTGCAAGTTGGCGTATCCAGAAACTTCCCGCGTATTATCATCATCATAAATTACTACTAGAAATAATTTATTCATTATTTCAATTTTTATTATCCTCCTATTATTTCATAATGTGATATTAGATAATAGTTTTTAAGTAAAATATAATAAATCATCTTAAATCATCTAATATCATATCATAAGATGATAAGAAGATGATAAAAATTGAAATGATGAATAGCATTACTCATTACTAGCGTATCCCACCAGGGTGATTATGCATGCATGGGAAATTAAAGGACACCATTAATTAATCTTTGTGATCCACCTTTAATCTTCATTTCGATCTAGTCCACTCAAATCTTCTTAGACCTTTGAGCAAGACTACTTCATAATATTTATTATTTGCTATTCTCTTTTCTTTATTTATGATGCATTTAGTGACAACTAAATTTCTTAAATATAATTCTTTAATAGCGCGTTGTGATCATGCCCCTAAATTGAATGATAAATATTTTATATTATATTTTTATCCTATTCTCATCTTATTGACGCAATATTATCTATCAATCCATGAATTTGTTATTTTAAAAATAAGAATTGATTTGATGATTAATTACAGGTAATGCTACGTACAATAGCATAGTCATGTAATTGGAATGAGATCAAAGTACTGTAATACATAGTATAACTCAAATCGAGTTAATGCATTAGATGATGCATGAAATAATCAAATTTACCTTCATTTAATTATGATTAAAAATAACACGATAATATTCAAATATCTATATTGAGTTTTGCTACATGCAGTCACTTTTGCATACTTCTTGCGCAGTATTCCACTAATATGATTGACAAAAACAGTTATTTTATATTAAAAGAAATGATGCAGCCAACTACATTAGTGGAGTTCACAAAGAGTATACAAAAATGACCGCACATAGAGTTTTTTATATTTTTTCTACAATAAAAGAGGCTTTCATGAATAGTGCTTTTGTTTGAGCTCACACTATCTCATTTGCACAATTACATTTTTGCCCTTATTTGAACAACTACGTTTTTGTCCTTTATTTCAACATTAAAAATACAACTAAATTTCCTGTTATTCTTTGATTATGTGGGACCAATTCTTGAAGATTTTCCAAGAAGTTTGGTATTTCTTTGAATTGTCAGAGGATGAATATTCTCTTCTCCTTTTGGCACGTTGCCTGCCTGGCATGTTGTCAAAATTTCCTTCTCACTTGTCATGATCCAAGGTTGCTTTTTGGTTGCGAGATATTTGTTTTTGGACAGTAAAATTTTTTGTGAATAATAATAAAAAAATAATGATAGAATATTAAATAATAGTAATAAAAAAAAGTAAAAAATAATAATATAATAATAGATAATAGTGAAGTATTCTCAATATCTAAACTAGACTTAAAGCAACCATATTATAGACAATTAGAAATACTTTAATTAACCATAAAAAAAAATCTATAAAAGTAAATCTATAAAATGACATGATTTGATGTAAGAATTTGATTGAGAAACTTTTTTTTTTTTATTGTAAAATAAATTTAACATATCATATGAAATCATGTTAGTTTATGAATTTATTTTTAAAAAATCTTATTATGACTGTAACACTTTTCATTTTCGAATTATTTTGAGCGGAGAGTGCATGGATTTTCCATGCAATATTGTACGTGCATGTATATATATATATATATATATATGTAATTAGTGATGGAATTGAAATAACATAATTCTAACAGCAAAAGCTCTATTTTGTTTTACACAAAAAGGGCTTATTTTTCCACTAATCCATGAAAAGGGCTTTTCACTTGCCATATTTACGAAAAGTGAAGTTCGTGATGTGAAATATCACTTTGATCCTAATTACATATGTGGCCCTCTGAACATCGAAATGATGGATGGAGATTTTGTTTCTCCGAGAGATCATGCAGTAAGCATGTCTAAAGATGCTTAAGCTTTTGTAGTGATAAATGCTGAAGTGGTTTATATATTTTCAAGTATTTAAAATTAATCACTATGTGAGAGCTACAATGTATATTTGCTCTGCACCGTTTGTTTACAGTGAGGAGGAAAGAAAACGGTCGTATGCAATATGGGCTTACAAAACCTTCCATTTGTAGGCTTTTGAAATGAGCCGTATACGACAGAGCGTCACCGTTTTCAGTCTGGAGGGCTGTACCAACTTGTTTAGCACGAAAGGAAAGAGAAGTCTTCTGGTCTCCTTGTTGCTCGTCTAATGGCTAACTTATTTAGGACCGCCATAAAGTGACTTTCTCCATTATGCATCTTTTAAGATTCAATAATGGCTATGTTTTTTTATTTTTTATTTGTGTGTATTCTAGTTTTTTTCAAGTAAAGTGTCGAAAGATGATTAATGTTGATAGGATGCTTATAACAGTAATAAAAAGACCAATTAAAAAAGGTGGCGCAATTTCATTTTGGGACAAACGGTGGGGACTAATTTTGTTTTTAACACTTCTATTAAACACAAAATTTAGGAACATTCTACAATAAATCCGTAACCCTTTTTTCCTATCTATGTCATTGTTAAACATTACTGTTCAAGTAATAGCCTAATAGGCAAACATGCCAGATTCTTTGGTCTGCACGAATGACAGTCTCGATTATACAATGTATGACATCGAGACCCTTAGACCCTCAACTCAGATAGTTTTGACCCGAATTCGTTAACATCAAAACTAAACTCGTTAATTCGTGTCATGTTCGTATTGGTTTCACGGGTCGTGTCATATATTGCGGCTTGCCACCCCTAATGATTATAAAAAAGTAAACATACAAACTTATCAAGGATGATCCTACAAATATTTTCTTGCCAAATCAAAGTCAACGTAAATAAGAAATCACACCTAGATTTTGTGCAAAGCTTGATTCAAGGAAAGATTTGTGCAGAACTTGATACAAGGAATAGTTTCAGCTTTCTATGTAAATTTCGTTGTAACTTTCCATAGTTAGCTTACTCTGTTTTTGTATATAAACCAATCATGTACAACAATAAAATGTGTTCAAAATTCAAAAACCAGAGCAGTGTTAAATCTTTACATGGTATCAAGAGAGCCAGATCTCTAACGAGATTTACTTCCTTCATCCTTTCGAAATGGCTGCTATCCCTTCCTCATCTTCTGATACTCCAATCATCACCATTAACGCTTCCACTACCATCAATGAAAAGCTCACTCCTGCGACCTTCCCTCAATGGAGAGACCAATTTGAAGCACTACTAATTGGTTATGACCTCATTGATTTTGTCACTGGCATACATCAAATTCTGCTATTTACAATGCAGCGAATTCCCACTGGATTCGCCAAGATAAATTAATCATTCATGCCATCCTTGCTTCCACTTCCATAGCAATTACCCCACTTCTTGCCTCTTGCAAAACATCTCAAGAGGCCTGGACAGCTCTTACTCGCCTCTATGTGGGAAAATCTCGAATACGTGCGATGCAACTCAAGGAGGACCTCACCTTGACCACTCGTGGCAACCGTTCAGTCACCGAATTCCTCCAAGCTGTGAAAATAATTGCATATGAGCTCGCAATTATTGATCATCCTATTTCGGATGATGACTTGACCCTTTATATTTTAAATGGTCTGGGTCCTGATTTAGAGACATCGCTGCGCCCATTCGTGCTCGAGAAACTTCATTGAAGTCTGAAGACATTCATGATCTCCTAGTTGGTCATGAAAACTATCTTCGACAGCTGGAAACCCAATCTGCATCGAACCTAATTCTCACTGCAAACTACAACTATCGAAAAGGAGACCATTCAAGAAATGATAAACAGAGGCCTCGCTGGTCTTCATCCAAGAGCCGTGGCAACAACAAACTAGGGCCTTCAGACTCGTGCTTTAGAAAATTCAAGCCCAAATGTCAGTTGTGTGACCAAATGGGCCATACGGCCAAAAATGTTCCAAGTTGGCTTCAAATGATCTCACAACAAACTGTGCAACCTCTTCACAAGGCAAAAATAAAAAATGGCTAGTTGACTCTGCTGCATCTCATAACATGACCACTGATCTCTCCAATCTTTCAATTCATTCTGAATATGATGGTACTGATGAGGTGGTAATTGGTGATGGATCAAGTTTGCCTGTATCTCATGTTGGCTCGTTATCTTTTGTTTCACTCATGTCTTTCACCTACGTGATACACTTTGTATTCCCACAATTAAAAGAAATATCATCTATGTTCATCATTTTGCGAAACACAATAATATTTATCTAGAGTCTCACCCTTCTTATTTATGGTGAAGGATCGGATCACGGGGGTGACACTACTCAAAGGCGCATGTGAAGATGGCGTGTACCCTTTACCGAAGACACTAGCTACGGTTTTCAAAAATGTTGTTGCTTATGTTCATGAACTTACCACAACTGATGGATGGCACAAAAGGCTTGGTCATCTCTCTTCCAAAATTGTCCATCATCTTATTCGTACTTTTTTATTACCCACAAATAAAAATGGGCATTCCTCTCTTTGTACTTCATGTTCTCCAAATAAAGCTCATCGTCAACCGTTTCATTCTCATGGTTTAACTAGCACAACTCCCATGGAATTAATTTATACATATATTTGGAGTCCCTCTCATGATATTGGTATTGATGGTTCAGAATCTTACATTATTTTTATTGACCATTATACTAAATATATATGGCTCTATCCTATTTCTAATAAATCAAGTGTTCAAACTATTTTTCCTCAATTTCTGCATCTTGTGGGCTACTCTCTTTCACAAAATGGTTATCTTTGTATTGAGCCCACAACACACCGTATCTATCACTCATGGCATGTATTGTTTGATGAAGGGAATTTCCCCTTCAGTATCCAGAACCCTAACCTTCCAGAAAAATCGAAAATATCTTTGAGTTATGGTGATAAGGCTCCTGTCGTGATGCTCTCCTTGTCGAAACTCCCATCTACACTGTTGCCAGAAACTGATTCTACGGCTTGGCTTTGGGCTCAAGTTTATGATGGTTGTAGGGCTTGGTTAATGGATAGCATAGACAACCAAATTGCTTAAGTTTCATGTAATTTGGCGTTTGCTTGAAAAGCTTCTCAAATGGAGTTTGATTTTGCAACGTGGAGCTTAGCATCCTATTTATAAGATAAGCAACATTTTGAAAAGCATAAGGCCAGTATGAAAGAGGCATATGAGCATCAGTGAGAAGAGTGAGTCCTGTTTCAACAAGGTGACTGATTGAGCTGCATTATTGCATATTTTACACATTTAAAACCAATAACTTTTAATTGTTTTATTATTTTATCATTGGTTTTAGATGAAAAAATTGATTAAGAGGCATAAATCCAAGTTGTGAATTAAATTGATTAAAAGCATAGTTTATGCTTGATTTTATAACTTATGATTTATTTGGGCAATAAGTTGAAAGCGCACCGCTTAATCCTTTATTTATTATTATTACTATTTTTTTTTTCAAGTGGATTTGAAAAGTGGGGAATCAAACCGAGGACCGTGCGCCTAATCCACACAATCCCAAGTTCGCCCTTACCACTGAGGACGACATTATTTTATGAAGATTTATTTTCAACCCTGAGCATAGAACATAATTCCTGATGCATCAGTGACAATGTCGTCTTTCAGACATGCCATTTTGTTGTGAAGTGTGGGGAGCAGTGGTGTAGTGACTGATGCCATGAATGGATAGATAAGATTTTAGCCCAATACATTCTCCACCATTGTTTGAGCCCACAAAATGCTTATCTTTGTATTGAGCCTACAATGCACTGTATCTATCACTCACGACATGTATTGCTTGATGAAGGAAATTTCCCCTTCAGTACCTCGAACCCTAACCTTCCAGAAAAATCGAAAACATCATTGAGTTCTGGTGATAAGGTTCCTGTCGTGATGTTCTCCTTGCCAAAACTCCCATCCTCACCGTTGCCAGAAACTGATTCTCCAGCACTGGGTACCGACTCTCATCCAACGCCTGTGATAGCATCCCCCTGCGCCGATGGTTTCGTAGGTATGTGACTCTTCACCCTCTCATTTGATTTCGTAAGCTATCCAACCACTGCACACCATCGTGATTCATGATTCGGTCATACCTTCACAAACTGAAGTACGCACACACAATATGGTCAACCATTCCATGAATACATTAACAAACTAAAAAAAATCTTTTTTGGTTACAAAGCATCCCATGCCTTCTTCCTTGAAACTTACCACTGTAAATGAGGCACTTTCTGATTCTAGATGGCGTGATGCCATGTCCTTTGAGTTAACTGCCCTTATGCGCCATGATACATGGCAACTAGTTCCACCACCAAAAGGGTGCAATACCATTGGATGCAAATGGGTATTTCAGATTAAGAGACATGCTGATGGTTCAATTGACCGGTTCAAAGTGAGACTTGTGGCAAAAGGTTTTAATCAAAGACCTGGTCTTGTCTACAAAGAGACTTTTAATCCTGCAGTCAAACTAGTTACAATTCGCACAGTTTTATCTCTTGCTATGTGCGGTCACTAAGACAGCTCGACATAAATAATGCATTTCTTCATGGCCATTTTATGGAGAAGATCTACATGAAACAGCCACCAGGCTTTCGGAATCAGGAGAAACTAGATCATGTTTGCTGTCTTCGAAAGGCAATATATGGTCTCAAACAAGCACCTCGTGCTTGGTACTCAGCTCTCAAACAAACATTATTGGAATTTGGTTTTGTGAATGCTAAATCTGATTCCTTATTGTTTGTGTCCCATAATAGTTCTATGCTTGTCTGTTGTTTGGTATACGTCGATGATTTGATTATAACAGGAAATAACTCGGCATTTGTGGCAAGTGTTATTGACCAACTTGGAAAACAAATTTCTCTCAAAGATTTGCGGCCCCTGCACTTCTTTCTCGGCATTGAAGTTATTCCTACAAAAGATGGATTGTTTCTAACTCAGCATAAATACATTCGCGATCTCCTCGCTCTCACTAGTATGGATGGCGCTTAGGATATGACAACACCATTGTCCACCTCAGTTCCATTAAAACTGGTTGATTCCACGAAATATCGTTGAGTTATTGGTCCTTGCAATATCTTTCGTTGACTCGGCCTGACATCAGTTTTCCATCAACAAACTCTCTCAATTCATGCACTGCCCAACAACAACTCACTGGACTGCAACCAAAAGATTGCAACGTTACTTGAAGAATACTATTTTCATTGAATAACCATCAGAAAAACAATTAATCCAGCCCTTACATGCTTCTCTGATCCGAATTGGGGAGGTAACTTGGATGATATAAGCTCTATATCTGCATATCTAATTTTACTTGGCACAACACCTATCTCGTGGAGCACCAAAATACAACAAGCCATTGCACAGTTGTCTACCAAAGCTGAATATAGAGCTCTAGCCACAGTTGTTGCAGAGTCCATGTGGATACTTTCTCTTTTTCAAGAAATGAAATTTTCACTATCAAAACCACCGCTACTGCTGTGTGACAATTTGGGTGCAACTCATACCGCATCAAACTAGATTAGTTTCTAGGTTTACTTTTGTGTAATTCTTTTGTGGCTAAAGTATTTCTCTTCTGGAAAATGATATTATTTTAAGTTACTTTTTTTTCTCACATTTTGGCCATTTGCTTCTGCAAGTGTAACACCCTCTTCCCGTAGGCTAGGTGTGTCACGTATTTTTCATGAAAATAAACCCGGCAAAAGATTCTCTAATTTCATAATTGAAAAATAAACTAAAGTTTATTATGAAATAAAAGGTCTAATAAAATTGTCTTCCAAAAACATTAAATGAATAAACTGAATAAATTCATGTCATAAAAGACATGTTTTATTTTAGAAAGTCTGAACTAAAAATAAAATGCTCCTTCTACTCCTGGCCTGCCTGCTCGTAATCATCATCTTCACCTGGGTAGTTCAAAACATTAAAATAAACTAAAATGAGTCGATGACTCAGTAAGAAATCCATCACAACGTAAACGTAATAAACATAAGATTTTCATAAGAACTTTCATGCTGAGAACTTAAAATTCATGACTGTTCATGCTAATGATTATGCTATGTATGACTAATTTATCTGAACTAACTAACTGATTTATCTGACTTATCTGACTAGCCAACACACTTAACCCTGTGTGCAAGGTTGTGCACCAGCCCCACATCCCGCTGCAGCAAGGGAAACTGCTGATAGTATTCTAGCATAGTATAGTGGACAACGACTGAGTTCGTGGCTTGCACACCACCCTGAACTGAACTGCATTGGCACCATGCATCTGAATGGTCATCTTATTAACTTATCTGAACTTATTTTACACTTGAATTTAATATGGCTTACGTGTCTTATACACATGAGATGCATGACATAATATATATAATTATAATTTCTGAATCTAAACATGATGCTGAATGATATGATCGTGTGCTACGCTGGATGACATGCTTGCACATGACATGAGCGGTTCATAAATAATGGCTGACAATAAACTGGCTTGAATAATACATACATATAGGCTAACTGTGAT
The DNA here is from genome assembly GCA_003123785.1 of Pterocarya stenoptera. Classification (NCBI taxonomy): domain Eukaryota; kingdom Viridiplantae; phylum Streptophyta; class Magnoliopsida; order Fagales; family Juglandaceae; genus Pterocarya; species Pterocarya stenoptera. The sequence goes on along the minus strand of QEOT01007702.1, from coordinate 29,359 downwards.
GATCCTAATTTATGATCAAATTACTTACCTCGCTGCTTTTCTTCTTGAATAATACTTCGTAACTTGAGACCTATATACAATAAATAAATATCACTAAATTGTTTGAAAATAAATAAATACTAATATCTTACTTAACTAAATTTGGAATTCTAAAAAGTAATCAAACAAATATTTTGTTTAACACTAAAGTCAATAATTCCTAGTATATAAATTACTTAAAAAAATACTAATTAATAATTTAGTGGAAATACTCGAGCTATTTTAAAATAATTTATAAAATCTTAAATTCTTAAACTAAGTTTCATTTCTTAACATAATTATTAAATCTTATAAGAAACTTAATAAATCCCATTAAATTCTTAACTTAGTAATTATATTAAAATCTTACTAAATTGACAAAGAAATATTAACTAAAATATTAGACTTAAAAGTATACTTTAAAATATATTTCCAATTCTTTAAACCCTTTCTTATAAAATAAGCATTTGACTAATATATTTATTTAATAAAATATAACTCCTCTTTGAAATATTAAGTCTAATAAAATCACTAAAAATGCTTGAAACATCATAAAATCGGCCCAATTTAAATTACAAGTTCATTTAAATATCACTACAATCTGTAAAAGTTGCAATCTAGCCCATAATAGTAATAAAACACAAGTCCACTTGAACTAAGCCCAACATACATAGGGCCCAAGGGCCCGTTTGTGAAACAAAGACTCGGGTGATTTACAACACACGGGACAGATCAAGACAAGCCGTGTGCGAGAGAAACAGGGGGCCCTAGAGGAAGGTGCACGACGGGGATGGGTTGGACGGCGGCTTTGAGTGGCTGGGAGTGAAGGCGGCGCAACTGGAGGCTTCTCTGTGGTGGTGCGGCACCGAGTGAGAGAGAAAGAGAGAGTTAGAGAGAGAGAGAGAGAGAGAGAGAGAGAGAGAGAGAGAGAGAGAGAGAAAACTGCTAAATCGAAACAAAAGAGAGAGAGAGAAGAGGCTGGTGGCTGCCGAGGCCTTACGGAAAAAGGAGTGGCTCGACGGGGGCTGCAGGTTGGCGGCTTCTGTGGTGGTCGAAGAGGGGTTCGGCGCCTCAAGAGGTGGCTATCGAGGAGGAGGGCGACGGGCAGAAGCTACTGTTCAACCAAGATTGTTGATACTCAGGGTATTTCCGAAACAGAGGATTCTCGCAGCTCACAAGGTTCTCCTCTCATGTACGGGTAAGCACGACTTATAATGGTAGAATGATAGAGAAAAGATAAGAGAAACCCTAGAAGAGTAGAGACGTGCACGTGCAAAAGAGTAGAGACGTGCATGTGTAGAAATATACTCGGCAACCGAGTTGAAGTTTTCCACTAGGATGTTAGCGAAAATCACTGAGAAGTAAACAGAGGCTAACATCGAGATGAGGTTCGACTGGCTAGAGGGAAAAAAAAAATTAATTTCAAATAAAATTCTAGTAAATGTAATCTGATATACTTTAGAAATCCTTATTAAAACGAAACTCTAACAAATCTTAAATAACAACTATAATAGAAAATATAAAGATAAAGTAAATATAAATTCTGATAAAACTATAATCATTATCTTATAAATTCTAAAATAAAAAAGATTACTAGGAAAATAATTACTTATATACCCTACAACCAAAACTAGTATGTTACAGCAAGAGTCTTCCTTAGTTTAAAGACACTGAGAATGCATAGATCTATGATGGGTGCAATGGGTGGCAATGGTTAATAATTGTAACATCAACATCTATATCTGGGTGCCCCCCCATCTCTCTGTCTTGCCGTCTCTCGAGAGGCTGTTCGCTTGCATCACATTCACAAGAGGGAGGAATGTTGGGTAATCGTGTGAGAGCTAAATGAGAAGCTCTAATCAATTACCAAATGGCGTACTGTGTTTAAGCTTTAGATGCAATGCTGTCTGGTTGTCTACAACCTTGCTTACAAACTGCATGCTATCTCTATTCGGTGGTGGCAATGCTCATTTCTTGGACACTGGCCGGCAATCTGTTATGTTTTGTGCTTGACGTGTGAAAAAGTATTGCCTGGTTTACTGGCATTTTTAACAATTGGACAAAGATACGTTTGGTAATAAGAGTCTAAAGAAGCCGAAAACCTAGGCCCTTATTTTCAAAGTTTGAAACTCATGTCCTGATTTGATAAAATGATAAAATCTTTGAGAGATTTGGTTCGATTTTCACTTGTAAATCTCTATGGCTTCTTTCTTTTCTTAAGTTTCCTTGGTTCATTGTTTTTATTTTTTTGTACATTTCACTGACTCGTTCATTTTCTGAAATCGTAGATCTAATAAGAGAGACCCAAATAGAGAGCTGATAATAGGCTAATTGGCCCAGAAAATATTTTAAAATTTTGATTGTAGGGGAAGTATATAAATTCAAGAGCAAGGTTACAAATTTTGTTAACACACCATTTATAGTGAGAACCATTATAACTTTAGATAAAAAAAATCAAAACAACAATACCGAAAGCTTTTTTCATGTTAGTTAATGCAGAGTCTGCTGCTAATAAGTTGTAAATACTGGCGGGAGCTTGCCAGATTGCGCACTTTTGAATGTATATATAAGGCACTTCCCCATGCATTGACTGTTATGCAATCTCTCTTCCTTTTCTTGTTCTTATGTTGCTGTCGCATTGACTTGCAGTTACAAGTTACAACTCTCTCTCTTCTCCCCTTCCTCACCAAGGGCGGTGCATCAGCCTTGAGGCCCTTGATTACTACATTCTGACAGACATCTCCAACCAAGATCTGAACTGGATCGGCATGGGGTGCTTCTTTGTTTCTAAAGGGAAAAAAAAGATGAAATTCTACCTATAGATGTACAAGATGTACTACAGAAACCCATCTATTTGAGAGCTTTAGCTATTAGATTCTTCAGTTCCAATATAACTGACTAAAATAAGATGATCACCATCTCTTATAACATCTATATCATCAATTTCAGCTCCATCTTTGCTAAGGACTTTACTCGGCGAGACCCCGAATTTCTTAGCACCTATCTCAAGTAGCTCCTGAAAACTCCCTGGAAGTAGCATAAGCTTTCCAGCTACTTCACCCTTTTCTGGACAACTAATTGTCACTCTAGCAGGGTTTTCTCCAGATTCTCCACGGTCCTTACCATTTCTCATCATGTTAACAGATAATAGAAAGTTCTTCTCCCCATTGTGGGCAGAGGACATTATACCGAATAGTGAGTTGTGGAACTTATTAGTCTTGCGCCTTGGACGGGATTGGCTCCACGATCCATTTGTTGTACCTGTGAATGAGCCCTCCTGGGATGGACGGATTGCTGGCTCACTCTTAAATTGCCCAAGGAAACGAGTGCCATTTTTCCGCTCAGGAATCGCAACAATGGATTGAGTTCTGGGTTCTTTAGCAGATTGGAAAAGGATTTTAATTTCTTCATGTCCTTGTTGGTCAGCTAGATCCCTTGGGGTCCAACCATCAGGGTCTGGCTTGTCAATATCAGCACCTTGATGCAGAAGGAATTGGACTATTTCAATGTTGCCTTCACAAACTGCAACATGAAGAGCTGTGGTTCCATTGTTTTTAGGAAGTGTGACATCTCCTCCATAATGAATTATTTCCTTGAGCAATGCCAAGTTGTTTTGCTCAGCAGCAGTGCATGCAAATTGACCAATGTCTCCGCGGTGTAAATTTGCACCACTGTCTAGTAGCACCTTGATCGCAGATTCATGACCAGCCAGCACTGCTTCCCATAGTGGCACATTCCCGTCAGAGTCTACATACACTCAAAATTAAACTCATCATTTTTATACTTAATGAATCACTCAGCAGAGCAATCCATGCCAGATAACAACCTTAATTCCAAAAATCCAATGCAATGAAAGGTAATTTAACATGGGGGCATATCTGATTATGTGACCTCAGATATGGATTGAAAATTAAGGTGACCTCGCAAAATGAAAAACCATGTACAAGTTCAAACATGGGGGGCATGCCTAGGCATTCATCAATTAATCACAGAATTTTATAAGGAGAGTCAACTGATATGAGCCACTAGTGATCATCTATTCTTAAAAAAGGAATATGCACATGTAGTTCTGCATTTTTAACCATTACAAGTCTGATTTCCATTTCGAGATAATTTATAATATGTAGGATTCTGGCAATCATACCAACTTTTAAATCATTAGTGGAAAGAGTCTTCTGAATTATTTAGATTATCATGGTATGAAGGGAAAAGAAAAGGACCTGCATAAACCCTGGTACGGATTTAAATAATGAACTCTAGCTATGCTCTTATCTACAATCAAAGGCATAGAGACTGCACGTGCATGCCTCTGGAAGTTGTATTTGAAGGTTTTTCTTTCCATTTGGATGGTATGCCACAAATCATGTTTTAAAGGGTATGGAACAGCTAATGGGATAAGAGTATAAAAAATATTGCGAATCAGAACCAATAAATATACATGACATAATAATACATGCTAACATAAACAGGTAGCGCAAAACCTTTTGGCTCTTCACACAATCCACAAAAGTATGGAAATAGAAATAAGAAAGATAACATCCATAAAAACGCAAAAAATTACCAAAAAAGGAAAAACGGTGAACCAAACCCCATGTAGATTTGGACAAATAAATATCCCCACAAATGTTACAACAAATCATTATCCACCAGTTTTTATACCAATAGTAACTCTTTATTATATTAGGTGTTTGGTTTGGTAGATGTCATATTATAAGCCCAAAAATATATTGTGTGCTCTTTAATGGTATTATAATAAAAAGGTTCAGTTGACAATTAAATTCACACCAGCACTCCAAAAGTCAACATATCTCTGCATTATTTATCTAAAATATTAGGCAGATTGTTTTGTTTGAAGCAACAGGTTTTTGGGCTAAAATAATGCCCCCAAGGGGGCAACGTTATAATAGCAGCTTCATTATTGGGATTGACTTTAGTAAGACATCAGTAGACATTCAAATGGTTGAGAAATATAAAGGACTTTTTAGATAAATATTTGAATCCTTGGCTGAAAATGAAATATTGTGAGAAAAACTTCCAAAATTTGCAAAGGGAAACAGAAGGGAATTGAAAAAAACAACCTGAAGAAGTTTGTGAATGTAATCATAGCTAAAGTTACAGCAGTCTCGGGTTTAGATCTACTAAAACGAAACCTTTCGAGAGAAGTATAGAGGAAAAAAATAGCGGAGCTAGAACATAGTCGAATTTTCATATAATCAAGTCTGGAGCACTCAAAAACCACTTTTAAAAAAATAAAGCGGGATGGTGAAAGGTTTAAAAAAGAGGACAAGCCGAAGGGAAAGTGATGATAATGACGTTTGCATAGTTAAGCACAATGGCCATGTTTATGGGCATGCTTCTGCTAGAAGGTACCTCTACTGTTAGGATCTGCATCATAATCAAGTAGTAGAAGCACACAATTCTCACTTCCTCTGGAAGCTGCTATATGCTGATTTTACACAAAACAAGGACGACATTTGAAAAATAAAATATTAGCATTCTCATTTCAAGAAGAGAATAAAATAAGAAGTAGATGCAAAGCACACACCAGAGCGGTCCTGCCATTGTTGTCCGATTCATTTGGATCGAGACCCCGTTTCAACAACTGATGCAACAACAAGTCATCCCCCCTTAGAGCTGCAAAGCAAAGACTAAGAGGTAGGTCCATTCTGCCACGAGCTAGCATGTTCTCAGTCTCCACCAAAACTTCTGACATTAGTGGGTCATTAAGGTCTTTCAAATGCTGCCCACCAAGAAGAAAAGGCATGTAGAGGAGAATATGTTAATCTTTATTGTAAATATGATCAGAACTATTTCACATTAGCTAAATGCTTGTATTCTACAAAACCAACATAAGCTAAATTTAATTGACGACTCGAAAAATGTGAAAGCTTTACACCAGCCAATTTAAAATTTCTATATATTTGTTAGAAAACACAGCAAGGGTACAGATTATTCCAAGTAGGAAAAGGATTTCTGCATTGATGAAGGGTTATAGCATTAATTTAAGTTTACAGACCTGAAGCAGGTTATTCATGATTATGTTCCCATCTCCAACATTGGACTGAACAATATTTAAGAATGTTGTACGGTTCACTCGCAGTAGCTGGCTCAACCTTTTGGTCCGCACTGTAAATAATTGTGGCCTGTAACAAAGCACTCCAATCTCTCCACAGACATCACCAGTTTTTGCCTCTCCTACAACCTGCAACCATTTCCTATGGTTTCAGTAAGCATATTGTATATCCTGGACATCATAACATATGTTTCAGCCCCAAAGGAATCCATCTAAAGTTAAAGAAGATTTGGGAGATCAGACTTGCCTGTTCAACTCCATTTTTCTGGACCAATAGATCCTGTTATAATGCAAACACCAGAGGCCATCATTTTCTAAATTTAATGAAAAGATACTGCTGTAATTTATTGGAAAGAAAAATCTCAAAAATAGTGTAGCTCTATTCTGTTTTTATATGTAAGTAGTCAGCTCTATTCAACTTCATTAACATAATAAAATACATACATTCAATATTTTCATCAATAAATGTATTGGATTATTACCACTGCTCCATTGACAAGGATGTAGAAGTCTGTGGGCGCCTCATTCTGCAAGATCACATCTTCCTTTGGAGGAAAATACTCAGCTTTCATCTCTGATACCTTCAAAAGTTGGGAGGGAAAAATACCATGTAAGCATTTACCAAAATGAAGCAGGGGAAATTCAATTCACTTTAGAGAGAAGATTGGAAGTTAAACCAAGAGTTTAATCACAGGTGGTTGTGTCTTGGGTTCATTCCAGGAATTGCTCCCTTTGGTATTTGTGGGATTTCTGGGACCTTATTGTCGACCTTCTTGAAGAGATGGATATTGAGTGTCGTCATTGCTTCAGAGAAGGGAACTCAGTGGTGGATTCCTTAGCTAAGGAGGGTGTGATGGGTGTGGATATGTTTTACATGGATATCCAGAGTCTTCCATGTCATTTTAGAGGCCTGGCTAGGCTGGACAAATTGGGTCTACCCTATATTCGGATTTAGTTTTCTTGTTTTGCTAGGCTTGTTTAGAGGTCCTTTTTAGGCTTGTTTAGAGTTGTTTCTGTTTTGGGTTGCTGGTGGTTTGTGTTTGGGAGTCATTGATGTATTCACCCATTTGTTTTTCTTGTTCCACGGTATTCCTCCGCCACAAGTGAGGGCTTCTTTAATAAACTTGGGACAGGACCACTATCGGACATATGGCTACCGGCTCTTCTTTCAAAAAAAAAAAACCCAAGAGTTTAATGAATTACCAACTGAAATAGCAAGTCGTTTGAAACCCCTCGAAACAGATACACCTTATCCACAAGAGAGTAGAAAAGATAATGAGAAATGCTTGAACGGATGGCTTTAGGAAGGGAATCAAGGGTCTCTTGCTGCTGGAGCCCCTCTGAATCTGTTCTAAACTTCAAACATAAATGTGATAGCATCTGATCTTGCAAGCGAACCGGCAGCTGGTTCCTCTGGGCAAAACTAGAGGCAGATTGGATGGTATCTCTCTGGAGATTTATTAAAGAAAGAAAAGGAACGGTTATTTGAAAGGACTCAAGAAACTAGCAAGTATTAGAACTAAAGTCCATGTCTGGAATTATTTTTATGGCAGAGTATCAATTAATACAATTCACTCACAAATTTTCTGGTCCGACTGGTCCCATGGACAACCAAGTTTGTCATATTTCCAATCAAATATGCTGTCAATCCAAGGTTGAAAAGCATATAGAAGATGTCAAAGGTCATCTCCCTTGTATTCACAGGGTGCAAATCACCATAGCCAACAGTAGTTAGAGTAGTGATAGACCAGTACATCGTCGTCACGTAGCGGATCCACAAGCTCTGTTCAAGGAAATTATTCATTGATGCTCCAATCCATGTCCTCTTTGGGTCATGATAATGTGCTGCCAGATAATAATAGAAACATCCAGCACAATGAACCGCAAAAAGGGTAACCTGTAAAAAATATCGCAATCCTTATAAGATAGTGTAGTAGGAGAGAAACCTTTCTTTCACCTATATAGTCCCGGAGTTATAATAGACTTACACAAATAAGTTTTGCACATCGAACCCAAAAGTAATTGTAGTTCCTATCTTTTTCCAATCTGTAATGAGGGCAATAAATCCCAAGTTAGAACAAACCATTTTTTCTACAGGAACCAAACTAAAAATAAATCAATAAAGATAAATCATTTTCATATTGTTTTCAATGATTGGAAGCACAATTAATAAGATGAAAATCCTCTTCACCTGGAAAATAGGGCACTAACTCTCCGGAGACGCCAAAGGCGAAGCATGTTGAATAAGCCATATGACCTGAAAGGTGCAGGAGCAATCTTCTGAGCAAGCTCCGAAGGGATTGTGGATATGACATCAAAGGCCAACCAGGAACGTGCATATTTCCATGCTATCTTCGTTGGATTATCAACGAGTAGGTAGGTTGTTCTATCAAGGTACGCTACAAAAAAGGTAATAATGATATCCACAGCAAAGAATCCATTGACAACATTATCAGTAATGGAGAGTGGTCCCTGTGGTTTCCTAAGGAAGCCGAATTCAAACGGCGATACCCAAGCAGTATAGATGACCAGAACAACGAGAAAAGTTTCCCATATCCTGCAACAACCAATTTAGCCTGAGCCAAGCTTACCAAAAAGTAATGTCATGACATATTTATGGATATTTATGGATAATGTTTATGAATTCAGTCTACAAGTGAAGAGTGAAGACAGAGGTCTTTATGCAAAAATGGATCTACTCTGTACATGACATATTTTCGGAGTTTAAAACATTAGTTCTTTTAAATTGGGGTAATTAATCATCCTTTTCTACACGATGCTCGGTTAGTAAAATACAAATTGGCATTACAAGAACAAGAAGGGGAGGAAAAGCAAAGACAAAGACAGAGTCTACAAAAGCTACAAACTGTTTTCCGTCATGAACAACCAGAAAATTCAAAGCCTCCGAGTAGGTGCAGCTCTGGTCTAACTTGGTGACAATTCAAAGATAAAATATTAAATACGAATTACAATCAAAAAAGTGGACGTCTCACTTTTAGGACACCAATCAAATATTCCAAACGCACGGGAAGACCGAAGAACTTTTCGTTTAGGAAAAAAGTACACAAAATAAAAACAACACCAGAACAAAGAAACAAGAAAATCGTTTTTTGTAGAAGCTATCCTTTTTGGCGTAAAATCAACGAGGTAGATCAAGATTTAAGATGAACAATGTCACACGCAGGAAGAAGCTTCCAACTACAAATCGTAGAACTGAAAAACAGTATATACAAGAGAAAATAATTTAAGAAATCAAAACGAAGTTCAAAATGTTCAAATAAAAATCCCAGAACGACAAATACGAGATCCATTCTCAAAGAGATAACTTGAAGCAAAAATTAAAAGGAAATGGAGATTAAAAAAAAGAAGAAGAAGTAATGCTACCAGTTACAAATGAACAATCACAAGATTCAACTATTACTTTTCCAAACACCCCATTATTGAAGAATATATAAATAAGCCAACAGTAGCACTTCAACTTCGTCAGTACAGCCAGCATTAGATTATTCAATTTAAAAAGAAAATAACAAAATAGGTAACCAGAAATTCAACAAATGGAGCATAAACCCAGAAAGGCAAGAATCATTAAATTATTAATATAACAGCTAAAAAACAATGAAGCACATAACCCAAGAATCAAAACAATGGAGGAAAGATAATGAAATATGCAAACAAAACAAAACCAACCCAGAAACAAACACCAAGAAAAGGAATCATTTTTGAACCTGTAGCGGCGGTCATATGGCGATATAATCAATCTCCTAAGCTTGACTCTGCGATTGCTTCTTGCTCCAAGGGACGGCAAAATCCCCGTAGAGAGACTGTAATGGCTACCGTCCCTCGACAATTGTTCAATCTCTTCTTTACCGCACATTGAAACCCGAAAGACCCCTTTGTTCATCAAAGGCTCCATTATTGATATACAGCCAAAGAAACAAACAGAAAAAGAACACTCTACTCTCGTTGCTTGAGAAAAGGCTCTGCTCTCTCTATCTCTTTCTTCTACACGTAAACACGCATCGGGAAGGATGCCATGAACAACGTTTCTTTGTTTGCTTCTCGTATTTAGTATGTAAGAGTCGGGTCCAGTTTATTAATACGCGCCCTCTCTCTGAGGCCTGTTCTCGCTCTGCAATTACCTTGAAAGTTGAGTTAAAACGCTGCTGCTATTCTTGCTATTTCCCTTTGCCGCCTACACTCAAATCTGTCTTTTTGCCTTTAATGCCTTTTGCATCCGGATGACATTGAGATTAAAATTAAATAAAATATGAGGTGAGATTAAGATTAAAATTAAATAAAATATTATTTTTTAATATTATATTTATTTTAAAATTTATAAAAATTAAATTTTTTATTTTATTTTATATAAAAATTTAAAATAATTATAATAATTAGATGAGATAAATTATAAAAATAAACGAAGCCTAAATAAACGATGCATTTGTCATTATTATATTCGTTATGTAATAAAATTACAAGTTGATACAATTAAATTCCTAAAAATTTCCCTAAAATATCTTAAACTTTCAATGTTTTCGACAACTTTTCAAGATGTTCTTTTTAAAATAAATCAATATGGGAAATTATTTAAATTTCAAGTTCTTCAAAATCAACATTTTGATTTTTCTATATCAACATTTATTACTTTAAATGAGGCTAAATGTGGAAAATACTAAAACGGTTGATTTTTAATTCATATAAATAATAAATGTTGATTTTTCTCTTCATTTTAAAGGAAAGTGGTAAAATATGAGATATTTTCACATATCCTTTCTTTAAAACATAATAATTAAAATTCTTCATATTGAGTACTAATATATTATCTTTATTGTACCTATAGATACTATAATATGCTATCCTTATATCTTTTTTTTTTATCTTACTAAGTGCGTGCTTGATTGAGATTGCAGTAGGGGTGGGCAACGGGACCCCGCACCCCGCTACCTCGCCCCCATCCGCTCCGCCCATGCGGAGGGCAGGGCCACCCTCCCCGCATCTAGGACCCCAAGCAGGGGTGGGTGGCAGGAAGGGCCCAACCCCACCCCGCCCCTGCTTACATTTATATATATATATTATATAAACATAAATATGTATTTATATATATAAACATAAAAATGTATTTATATTTTACAAATTGTGTATATATAAATATATATTACAATTTGTTAGACTTATTTACAAAATATCTACTGGCAAATTTAAAAACTACATAAGGGCGGGTAGCACCCCTAGATTGCAGTAGGTAATATAATTTTTAATATTAGAATTTTTAGTTGTAGAGCTGCTCTAGTTAAGAAATATATATTTATTGTTTGATAATCATACACCTAAAGCACTTTCAAATATATTATGTTTATTTGAGAATAATATAAAAACATAATTTTTGAGGTAGAATGACATAAAATGTCATTTGAGATAATGTCAATAAGATTACAAGACAAAGATGTAATTATTTAAAAGTTGTATGGATATTTTTATCTTTTGATAGTCTTCTTTAAAAGTGAATTGCATTTCGTATTATCTGAAAAATTACACTTGAGGAAAAGTATCAAAATAATGTTTTTCTTGAAACGTACGTTTTTAACTTTTTATATTAAAAATTACTTTAATATGTAACATCCAAATTATCTAATTTTATCATTAAAGGGTTGTTGAAGCTATTTAAAGTTTAAACACTTTTTAATATCCCTAATGCAATCCAAAACAGGCCCTAAATATAAACGATGTGGTTCAATAAATAAATAAAAGTAGATTTTGACATCATTTATCTTGAATGCTATTATTTTATCAAATAGTTTATAAGTATGATTTATTGCAAAATTTGTAGGAGTTGTTAAATAATCTATTTTGTGATAAGAATATATATATATTTATTTATATAATCCTTTACAAACACAATGTTGGTGAATATGATTTTCATAAGTTCTTAAGTATAATTCTTAAAAGTCATAAGAGTAGTATATAATTCAAAAAATAATAATTAATAAAACTACATAAAGTTTCGAAATAGCATTTTGGTTGTATGAAGATGTAGTAAACGAATTGATTAGTTCATGAACAAGTTTGAATATTCATCTAACCCGATTTCGATGACTTTGAGCTTGAAAACAAACTAAACAAGTAAAATTTAAAGGGAAATGCTAGATGGCCCAATTGACAAGATTGGGACCAAATTTTTACTTTTATTTTTATTTTTAATCTTAGATTTTTATGTGATTAATAAATATTTCTTCAAATGTTAGGTGTTGATATGAATTCGGTTCTATTACCATCCTATACTTTTATTAACTTTAATAAGGGGGATTCTTAAAATGTGACTTGCAACCTATTTTAAGTCATATTGAAGTTCCGAATTTTAGATAAGTGTTATAGTCATAAAAATATTACATAAAAATAAACTCACAAGTTGATATGACTTTATATGATACGTTAGATCTATTTTATAATAAAATTAATTTTTACAGTCTAAAGTACAACATAAAATCACGTCAGGTAGTGAACTTATTTTTATGAAATTTCTTTATAGTTAAAAGCATTTCTCAAAATTTTAATTGGACCAAAGAATGATAGATAAACTCAACATATAAAATTGAATTCCTTTCAACATCTTATTCAAAATATGACAATGGTTGAGACTTGAAAATTTCATCAATAATAATAAAAATATATTACGATTAGCTGGTTGTAATAGATAATAATAATAATTAATTTCCTTGTCACAATTCATGGGTAATGCCTACATCTTGTAGAAATGGAGAGTACCTCAAGTACCTCTCAAAGAGGAAAATGTCTTCTCTCGTCACATTTTTCTCTTTACTTTATTATTACTTTTCATTTATTTTTAATACTATTTATTACTTTTTACATACTTTTTATTATCATTCATAATCATTCTCAAACCCTTTCACTATCTAAACCAGCTTGATCGACCTCACCCTCTCTTTTGCTACTACAAAAAGAAAATATAACAATAGAATTACAAGTCAACAAATTTCATATAAATTTGTTCAACCCAACATATTTTTCCAAAGACCTCGCCACTTACAAAAAAGTTGAAAAACAAACTTATCTGAAACAATTTACAAACAATAGTGCTAATTATAGATAACTAGTTGTCTTAAATGTTTAAGTTGATGGTATGAAATATATTTAACTTTTTTTATTATATTCTTAACGCTCCCTACACGTATGAGGCAAACTCTCATTTAATGAGGGTGTCCAATACGTGAAATATTTAATTAAATGAACTATAACATAAAATCAGAATTCAAACTTAAGACTTTTACATTGATACTATATGAAATCATTATTTATACTAAAATCTTAAAGCTTTAAGCTGACGAAAATAAATATATTTAATTATTTATATTATATTATTAATACCAACATATGCGATGAAAATGCCTTTTTTATATATCATGCTTTTCCTTTGCGTACGTCTATTCTGTTTTATAAGTTTAAGTATTGGTCATTGCTATGAACAAAAATCTTTCCCTTTTATCTTCTCGTGTTTTTCGGATGTCCTGAATAATGTTAGATATAATTTTAGTGAATAAGTCTTTTACACTATTAAAAAAAATGATTTATTATTAAAAAATAATATATTTTTTCAACTAAATCTCAAATTTACTCCCTTTCTATTAAAAAAAATGCGAGACGGATTAGTATTCTTATAATATTTTACTATTATTTATTATTTTATCATAATTTTTTATTTACTTTTTATTATTATTTACTGTTATTTTCTAGTATTTTTTATTATTTTATTATTATTCTTAAAATATCTGAAATCACCAGAATTCAAACGAAATTAACCATCAGTATTATTTCTCAAACTTCTTACTTCGTTCGCCACCGCTATGCTCCAGTAAATAAATGCCACGCAATCCAAACCGAATCTGGCAGAACTTTTCCTCTTTGATCAGTGTGCAAGTGGCCCCACTCTGCCGACTACCGCTCAGCCATATCCATTACCATACCGTTGACTTTTGAACAGTACAATAACATAACAAGTCGTGCTACACATCGAGAAAGCCCCCACAAAATTTTCTGAGGACGCCGAATGGCTTTTTATTTATTTATTTATATTCTTAAATATTTTAAAGAAAATTTATAATATTATTAAAAATTATTTCTTTAATAATTAAGTAAGAAAAAAAAAAAAAACACCTATCAGAACCCGAAACCATTATCGGTGAATATACTCCATAACATATATACTCCATTATTATTTGTACATAATTTATACTTCCCAGAGAGAGTTGAGGGTGGACTTTTTTTTGGACAGAAAGTTTCCCTTTGATAATTGTATATGTCCCAACCAATTATAGGCAATAAACTCATTTTTGGTCAACGTCCTGAATATCAATATTTTAATTTAAATATTTGTTTGTAACCTCCTGACGTGTATCGATTGCATTTTATTTTATTTTATCATTTCATTCTTCATAAAAAATTATAAAATTATAATGTAGAGATCTTGCCTTCTACATTAATATTATAGAACACCATCTGTTTTCGCTATTTTAATATTGATAATTTGATGGATCGTGTTGTTTGCCAAAAATTGATAATTAAAGATGCGATGTTTTCAAAATTGATATGTTATCATATTACAAATTGGGTATAAATGGGAGGTATAGAATATAATTTTCCTTTTTTGGATGAAAAATATTCTAAAAAAAGAAAATGAGGAATTATCCACATTACCACATGATATTTGCACCATGCATGAGCTTATTTGTCAATTCATATTAATCCAAACGGCAATTGGATATGTTTCAGTTATTGTTGGTCAAGGTTTGACCGAACTAATTTATGGGTGAGGATTGAACAACAATGGTCCATACTCTCTTGCCAATTGAAGCCATTGACTCGGAGGAGGGCAATAGGTAGAAAATCAGGCCATAGACATACGGATTAGTGATAAAATATTAACATATGTATTCTAGAGACGCAAACGAAATCTCACAAAATACGCAAATGAAAGAAATTGCGAAGAAAAAAACATTGAAAGGGAGGGGGAAGGGAGAAACGGTGGGGAGAAAAAATGGCACGCACCTACTGATGAGGAATAGGAGTGGCAGCAATGACATCGGTGAGGGACTGCGGCAACACTGGGCTCGAGAGAGCGGAGAAAGGGGAGGAGTGGAAGGGCATAGGAGAGGAAGGGAGGAGGGAAAATGAAAAAAAAAAAAATTGACGTGACAAATGTCACGCCAGTATGTGGCATTCCTTTATGTCTCTAGTTGCTCTCATATTAATAAATCGAAAGGACTTAAATTTTATCCATTCAGTATACACTTGTCTCTAATGAATACAAGATATCATCTTCAATAATTAAAAATCATTAAAACCTAGCAATTTTTTTACCCTTTCATTGCCGTCTCTTCTCTTTTTTTATATTTCTCACAACACTTGTACTTCCTCTTCCTCTTCTTATCCTCCTCGCCTTAATTATGATATTTTCTTCTTCTTTTGTCCTTTTCTTTCCCTTCTCTTTCCCTCAATAAAATCTCCAATCTCCCTTAGCGAGCATCCATCCATGTCAGCAATAAGAGTTTGAGGAATGATATTTTCTATCGTTGTCTCTTGCAATACATATCTCTTTTATTAAATTGATGGATGAGTTAGGACCGGGCAATGGTGGTCCGCACACGGACCACAAATTGAATATAATCCACATGGCTTGTATGGAAACAGGCAAAGAATCTGCCCGTCAAGTACCCCAATAGGTAGGCAAATTAAGTGATAAAATATTAATGGATGGGCAGGATCTAAGTAAGCTAAATATCCATACGGTGTACACCAATCTCATACTGATATAAATATCATCATAAATAATAATAAAAAAATACTAAAACCTAACAATGTTTTCACCCCTCCCATTTTTCTTCCTCTTCTTCTTTTCTTCTTCATACAACATTTTTGTTTCCTTGTTGTCTTCTTGTCTTCTTCTTGTCCTCCTCTTCTGACTTCTCCTCCTCATATTTTTCTCCTTTTCTCTCTAAAAACTTTCTAATGTAGCCTCTCATGTGAGCTTCCATCAAAGTCAAATATAGGAGTTTTGAAGAAATGACAGTTTCTCTCGTTGTCTAGCTATTGCAATATATAGATTTTAAACACTCGTGCTAAAAAACAAAAAGCATAACATATAGGAACTTTCACAATACTATATATATATTGCATTTTTTTCACAGTACTATATTGATTTATAAGAATTATTGCATATACTAGTTAGGTGCAGAACACACATGGAATGTCACTAAAATAACAATAATTAATTTGTAAAAGAAGTTTAAAGTTTTAAAACATTTTTTCAATTTGACATGCCTGTAATTATTCATTTTATAATATTTAGCAAGAAAATTCATTACCTTTTGATGGCTTTATACAAGACAAATATAATAAAAGAGAAATACTTTAGTCACAAATGAATTACACAAAATAATCTCATAAACTGACGTAGTTTCATGTGATTCGTTAGATTGTAAAATTATTTTTACTGTAAAGTAGATTTTACGGATTAGATGAAACTATATCAATTTGTGAGACTACTTTTATGTAATCTCTACATGGCTATAGCAATCCTTGTACTAATTAAAAAGTTTTTTTTTTTTTTTACCTTTTCTGTTAGAATGTTTTAGAGTTTCATGTTTATAGTCCACTCCTCAACGTTATGATAAGATAAGTAAACTTACAAACTGATTCGAGCGGTTAAAGTGAATGTCAAATTTACTTTATAATTACATGATTTTTAAAATCTGACATATTTCATCAATTATTAGTTTACTTTCATATTAATATTCCTTTTTAGACTGAGTACTACTCTTCTAATTATAAAGTTCTTACTTTTGGGAAAAAAAAAAAATACAAAGTCCATGTAATTACGAGATCACTTCTTTTGCGTTAAAGAAAGGAAAGCCTTGGTAGGCGGTGCTGTGTCGTTTTGGTTAATCAACACTGCCACTCTTAAAGGACTGGAAAGTGGAAATTAAAGTTACTACCTAGTTGGAAAACTCGAATGCTATAGCTCGAGCTAGCCATCAATGGCACTACTAGTTTTTTTTTTTCTCTCTCTCTCTCTCTCAAAGAGTGGGAAGAAGCGGCGAATGTAGTTTTCCCTTTTGAACGTTTGGATTAAGCTATAGCTATTGACCCTAGGAGAGACGGTCTGTCACCACAATCCCATCAAAATGCTAACATGCAAAGGCTCCAAGACTTTAGTTCACGAGTTTATTAAGATAAGTCGTTTCAAACCTGTGACCTCAGGGAAAGGAGGTAAAAAAATGCCCAACTTTTACCAACTGGGTACCACCTTGTTGGTATTGGCACTACGTACTAGTTGAAAGAGAAACAATATAAGAAAAGTTTCCAAGAAACAAGTAAAAGAAAAAATGTTATCATAGAAAAAAATATTAAATCTTTATAATTAATAACATATAATGTGAATATAAAAAAAAAAAAAAAGTAATACTAGATGCAGTCATGGATTGTAAATGCGTCACTCGCTTCTTTTGAAAAAGAGTGTAGTCCACCGTTCAAAAATTAATTTTATCATATTAGTTTCATATTTACTCACTTTTTAAAAAAACATACATGGTACTTGCACAATACTTTATGATTACAAATATTCTTATTCTATAAAAAGGAGCGTATAAAAATTTTGAAAAACGATTGTGTAAAATGAAATAAGTAAGATGAAAATAATGATGATCACCACCATGGATGCACGAGGACATGGAAAAAGTAAGATGAAAATAAACAGTAGAACGATAATTTAGAAAGCAAATAATTATGGTCTCTCTACACATGCATGATCATCATCGCATACTCAGTATATAAATGTATACACGTACAACTATTTTTATAATTAATTATTAAATAATGATTTAAATGGTATTATTAATCTTAAACGCACAGCTAATTTATAGCTATCCTAAGTTCCTAGCTAGCCTAGCTAACAAGATATATATTTATATATAAGTAGTTTGGTGTGAAAACATGGGATTTAATCAAATCTGTGGACAGGAGTGGAGAAAAGGAGGAAGCACGAGAGCTTTGAATCCGGGCCAGGGTTTCCCACATGAAGTTGTTGGTAAAGAACGGCTTCCCTGAATTTGGAAGAAAAGAACAATTAAGCAATGTGGTTGATTATTATGATCAACCTTGTCTCCTATCCTTGTTTTTCTTCAAAAAGAAGATATCTTTAATAACAAAAAATCGACTCTACGTACCCTACCTCTTTGAATGGAGCTTTCTGGGTTCAACCGAGGTAGGTTTTTGATCATCATCATAAATTACTAGCGTATCCCACCCGGGTGATTATGCATGCATGGGAAATTAAAGGACAATTAATTAATGTTTGTGATCCTTCATTTCGATCTGGTCCACTCAAATCTTCTTAGATCTTTGAGCAAGACTTCATAATATTAATTTGATATTCTCTTTTCTTCATTTATATATGACGCATTTAGTGACAACTAAATTTCTTAAATATAATTCTTTTTTATCGCGGGTTGTGATCCTGCCCCTAAATTGAATGATAAATATTTTATATTATACTTTTATCCTATTCTTATTATCTATCAATTCATGAATTTGTTATTTTAAAAATAAGAATTGATTTTAATTATAATCATTTATAAAATTTGTTGCATAGATTTATGATTATCTTTACATTTATCATGCTTCTTCTTCTAATTTATATGCATCTTAAAATCATATAATACCATATCAAAAATGCACCGACATCTTTACATGTACTCTTTGTAATTTAGTGGGTTACATTAATGTTGTTATTTTTATTATAAGTTGATTAGATAATGTTGCCATTTTATTGTGGCATCTCAAACTGACTAATCAGGAACAATTCACGTACAACAGAAAGTTTGAATGAGGAATTATTTTTTACAATGGAAGAAGCCGTTGCTAATTGAGTGGGTACTTTTTGTGACGAATATATTCGCCGGTATTATAATTAAGATAGTTGGGAACTAAGTTCACTTGCCTAACTGCAATGAAAATAAAATCTTACGAGTTATTACAAACACTACAATAGAAAAGGGTTTTTGCAACAAAATTTGTTTTCCTTACTATAAATACTATTTTTGCAATTAACGATTGGATTTATATCTTTGCAAGTAGTTACATGAATTACAACGATCGTGTGTGTTTGAATTTAGCACTATAAGAAAAATAGTTATTTGTGATAAGAATTGACTTATTTTAATAAAAAATAATTATTTTTGTTGTAAATAATTAGTCGCATAAGCATTTTTTTGTATCGTAAGTTTGCTAATTATTTGTTAGGATTTCATCTTTTATTATTATTTTACCTAATTATTTCTAAAGTTAATATCATTATTATATGCTCACGGGTCACAACTATATATTGAGAAGACGAAACGAAAACATAGCTATATATAATTGAGATCTAATTGAATCTGTAAATATTGTCCAATTTAGCATTAATTTCCAAACATGAAATAACACATCATTGGTGACAACATTTGGGTTCAATCTTTCAATGTTCTTAGCAACTACGGATATCGATGGGGATGGAGGGGCCATGCATGCTAGCTAGCTAGCTTAATCAGGAATCTATATTACTCGGAGGCATATACCCACTTGAGCAAAAGAAAAGCGACACGAAAAATTTTTGTTGGTCCCAATTTGATTATGTGGGACCAATTCTTGAAGATTTTTCAAGAAGGTTGGTATTTCTTTGAATTGTCAGAGAATGAATATTCTCTTCTCCTTTTAGCACGTTGCCTGCCTAGCATGTTGTCAAAGTTTCCTTCTCACTTCTCGTGGTGATCTAAGGTTAGGTTTGAATAGTGATCAGTTAAGATAATATACGTTGAGATGAAAGTAAAAATTTAAATAAAATATTGTTAGAATATTATTTTTTAATATTATTATTATTTTAAAATTTGAAAAAGTTGAATTATTTATTATACTTTATGTGAGAATTTATGAAAATTATAATGATGAGATTGGTTGAGAGTGTTTCTCAATTCAAAAAGCAACTTGCATGCATATTATAGACAATTAGAAATACTTTAATTAACCATAAAAAAAATTCTACAAAAGTAAATCTACAAAATGACATGACTTGATTTAATAGTTCGATTGTAAACCTTTCATTTTTTATTATAAAATAGATCTAACATATCATATGAAATCATGTTAGTTTATAAATTTATTTTTATGAGATGTTATTATAACTGTAGCACTTTTCCTTCCATCATTATTTTTAGCGTAGAGTGCATGGATTTTCCATGCAATATTGTACGTCCATGTATATATATATATATATGTAATTAGTGATGGAATTGAAATACATAAATCTAACAGCAAAAAAAACAGCAACAGCTCTATTTTGTTTTACACAAAAAGGGCTTATTTTTTCCCTAATCCATGAAAAGGGCTTTTCACTTGCCATATTTACGAAAAGTGAGGTCCGTGATGTGAAATATCACTTTGATCCTAATCACATATGTGGCCCTCTGCACAACGAAAGGATGGATGGAGATTATGTTTCTCCGACGTTATTGACTTTGGGAGGGAGCATGCAGTAAGCCGTGTTGGATCTGTGGATTAGAATAATAAACAGATCTAATTATTTTATTAACACATTTTAAATTGACCGATGCCACTTTATAAAAAAATTATTAAAATACGTACTAAGGAGTCTTGAGTTTCTTATCTAATCTTATTTTAAATTTTGAATAAATATAGTGTTTATTTTTAAAAAGAGTTGTATATATATATAGTTAATTATTCTATAATTTTTTATTTTTGCTAGATATTGAATTAAGAACCAGCTAGCAAGGACGATAACCCATGATTTCATCTCCTATCTTGAACACCAGATCATGCCAAGAAGAAATGGTGAAGAAAAGACCGACGGAACCGATCATCGGACTTTTTCAGCATCCATCGCCGCCTTCATTGAGAAGGAAGAGATAGAAAGGTTGGACATGCATCGCTGGATGCTGCCGTGACAACGCAGTTGAGTGAACATGATTCGATCCACCACCCTAGCACCCTGATTAGTTGCATGTCTAACTCACTATATATATTCATCCAAATAAATTCGAAAACTAACAAATAAAACCCAGCATATCAGATAACGTTGTTGCTCACCACTTACCACTTCTGTGTAAATTCAAACATCACCAAGTCACCATGCATCTTATCGTGAATGATAAATGCTTGGACATTGATTTATCTTAAGAAAATAAATAAACAAGTAATTAATTACTAGCTTTTTTTTTTTTACAAATTTACTATTGTTATTAAATATAAAAGAGAAATGATATTTGTAGTTCTAGAGTGTACAACTTGTTGGGATTGTGGAGCTTGGTTTATTCTGGCAGCGGCTCGATTTGATGACCCAACTCGACAAGATGTCATTATGTCTTTCTGGTGAACTTTCAATGAGGTTTGTGTCATCGAGCACAAACTTGGGCCGATATTTTTAATCCCGTTTGTGACTTGAGAATCGCCAGACAAAAAGTTTGCTTGAAGCTCGCGGGACAGGTTGCTTGAGCGAAGTTTAGGTGAAGAGTTCACTCGACACTCACTCGACATGTCGCTTGAGTGAACATTAGATAAAGAGTTCGCTTGAGATGCGCTCAAGCAAATAATGCAATAGTTGAAAAATTAGAGATTCTGTCATGTAACCCTATATATATGTTTATTATGAACAATATGAACTTTCTGAGCATTGTAATTTCGCCCCACAATGTACTTTGACATTTCTCAAGATAATAAAATCTTCTGTAGCTATGTGGACGTAAGCATGTTGTCGAACCACGTAAATTTTTGTGTCGTATGATTAGTTCCTTGTTTTACTTTACTTTTCTTTCATCACTTCACAACACAAGTCTAGCGCATTTTCTTTGAAAAAAGTAGGTAAAATTGAAACTCATGTAAAAAAATTAATTTTTAGTGTTATATCTCACTTTTTTCAAAGTAAGTGTACAAGACTTGTGTTAAAATTGCGAGAGGTGGACACTTCTCATTACTGTTGCGTCTTTTTACATTGAGAAAGATCACAATTAAATAGATACACCGACTATGTTATGTATGGTAACTACTGATATTTCTGAATCCTAAAATTATGCTTTGCTGATTTTGTGCAATATGTGCTGATTTTGTGGATCCTGTCAATAACTTGCGCACCCTAAACTTGTAGCTAGTATTAGTTAAAATAGAATAGCATTTTAGGAACTACATAAATGCCACAATGATGAAAGTCGGAAAGCATGTCTGTGAGGTGTCCATTAATGGAATTCATTGAACACAGAATATTCTTACAAACTCAATAATAATTTAGAAAGGAGAGATGACCATGTGAAACGCATCATCCATCCCCTGCTGCAATTGCTCAAGGAAAATGCAGACACAAGGCATTTGGCCCTAGCATAGGCCATAATGGGAGACAAAAGTTAACAAGCCCTCAATTAATCGAGAGGTTGTTCATGCTTAGAACTCTGCAATCATGAAGTTCTTACCGACCATGAGAAAAACATTATGATAGAAAAAAGCTATGCAAGTTAATTAGTTCAATGGCCCACGCACAGTTCCTACCAAACCCTAAGCTACTGATCATCACCTTCATAATGATCATATATAGTAATCACGTTCAGATATGGTCTGCTGCATGTCTGAGACAAGAGACAAGAGTGCCATTTGGTCAAAGTGTATGGAGAATCTGTTAAATGTCAATAACCTAAGACATTGGATCCAAGAATCTATAATGAATTAGCTCAACTTTAGTATTACAGTACACATAATTAGGCTTGTATTAACTTGATCTAAAATGTTTCTTATCTTTTCTCTTTTTTAGTTATCCCTTGGGATCTTTTTTTATTGAATTGACAAGTGCATAGGCGATCGCGTAAGATTTGAATCTTCAACTACTTCGACACCTGGATGAGAAAATAACACCCTTAAATATCGAAAATTTTACTGGTGTGCTAACTACTAACATGACACGACATGCATTTAACCGACGACTTTGTATACAATGCAAACTTGGTGTATATTGTTTTTCATTTTTGCATTTACGTGTCGCATCAAGAAGTATGATTGAAGATGACAATATTTAAGACGAAAATTATGGTCGAATCTGATCGGTCCATGCAATGAGTAAATATGGGGGACCATGTTGAGTAGCTTTAAAATGCCAAGTAATGTGGATGTTTAGGATCTTAGTCATGATAGATCTTGGAGAAGGAGATAAAGGTCTAAACTGATCCAAAAACAAGAGTATCAATCTTGACATTTGCAATGAAAACATTAAAACCAAAGATTCAATGATTATCGTCGGACTACTGTTGGATTTCCAAAGGGCCCAACAAATTGACAAGCGTGAGCAAGCGTTGTCTTCAAATTGGGTGTCTTTAATTGTCTCCACATTGTATGTGAGTGTTGTGGTCACCCTTTCTTCTCTTGGACCACCACCACATTAACATCCATAGATTAAATAAATAAAAAAAATAAACATCCATAGTTGGCTTTCCATGCAACTGACATTAGTTGGTCCATGAATACTGAAGAGATAAGAGTGGGCTTTTGCAACCATCCCCCACATCTTCGGCACAACTAGAGAGACACGAATTGATTGATTTAAAAGGTTAAGGTCTGGATTCAATCTATCATTTGTGAAGCTTCGTGGATGGAGGACTAAGCTACTATTTCCTTGAAAAAAAGGAGGGAAACAAACAAAGATTGCGTTTATGGTAATAATGTAATCCTAAATTAGAATTATTTTTTAAATGGTCTGTTTGGCAACACAATTATTCTCATATACTTCACTCTCATACATTACTCAAACATAAATTGAACACTTTTCAATTTGAAGTCTTCAATTTTTTTATCTAATCATTGTTTGAATATTACAACTTTTCTAACATTCCAAATAAAACACACCAAAAAAAAAAACAAAAACAAAAACAAAATTTTTTAAATTTTAAAATAAAAACTATATTAAAAAGTTATATTCAAACAGTTTTTTAATTTTATAATATTTTTATTTAATTTTTTCTATTTCATTTCTCAAAACTCAATAAAATATCTTAATTCAAACAATTTTACTATTATTTACAGATATACTAAAATATTCTAAATATTCATACGGTGCCTAAATGCCTTTATTCATTCTATAACTTTCGTGTTCTATTCACTCACATTATTTACTAGTTTTGATTTTGATTTTTTTTAACAATTGATCTAACTGCTATCAGATTCCGTCAGTAGAATAGAAACAGTAGTGTAGCTTTTAGCATTCCTTAAAAGAATAATGTTAGATAGGGTTTTACCCTCCGTTTGATTCCTTAATCGAGTTCAGTGTAATTCACTTTTAAATCTCTTCTACCATCCAAACAACAATTTGAACTGCATCCGAGATTGAGTTAAGTGAAGTTATATTGTAGATTGATTTAATGCTTTTGCCAAATGCCAGAGATGCCGTCCAAGCTGTCAAAGTGATGGCTACAATAAAAGAGCAAGATTTTGTCTATTTTGCCCTTACTGTAGATTGATTTTGTCTATTTTGCCCTTAATGTAGTTTGATTCCTTAATTGAGTTCAGTGTAATTCACTTTTAGATCTCTTCTACCATCCAAACAACAATTTGAATTGCATTTGAGGTTGAGTTAAGTGAATTTATATTGTAGATTGATTTAATGCTTCTGCCAAATGCTAGAGATGCTGTCCAAGTTGTCAAAGTGATGGCTACAATAAAAGAGCAAGATTTTGTCTATTTTGTCCTTACTTTACTCCATCTGGTTGGCTACAAGTGGGCCCCATGGGAAATTTTTTTTCCCTTTTGAGCAGTTGATGCCAACTAACTTTTTAATATGTCAGATGAATAGTAGAAATTAATGATGAGACCCACTTATTTTACACTTCTCATGCATAAATATATCTAAACTCATCTTAACATTCAAACATGCATAAACTCATCTTAAATGGACCTCACAAAACTCACACAATCATCTCAACTCACTATTATTCATAAGAAATCTCAACTCAACTCAACTCAATTTTCCAAACGTAGCCTTAAAATGTGCAAGTCGCGCGCATTCATTTTTTTTTTAAAAAAATTGAGCCAACTATTAAAAGATAATTTTTTTCATATAGGTATCAAATTTATTCAATTTGTTTTTTTAAAAATGTACGAGAATTACACACTTTAAAATTG
>QEOT01007700.1:52295-87586 GCA_003123785.1 Pterocarya stenoptera | reverse complement strand
TTTCATCCTTCACCATGGCCTCCGGAAACATGATCTCCTTGGAAGATGTCAAGAACGAGAACGTTGATCTTGTAAGCAAAATTACCTACGTTGTTCTCCCACTACTATTATGTGACTCTCATTTGGATATGGGCCTTTTTTGTGTTAGATTTTGTTTCATGTACGATGTATAATGATCAAGAACTTTGCATGACTCAAATACGTCAATGGTTCATCGATCTTTATTTTCACATGTATATATTCTCGGCCACCAAGCAGTTCTCATATATTCTACCAGTGCAAATGTTATATGCGCGACTTTTTTGGAGTTAATACATTAACAAGTCTTTAATTCCATGGATTGTGTTAATTTCTGTGTAGGAGCGAATTCCTGTTGATGAAGTTTTCGAGCAGCTGAAATGTACAAAAGACGGTTTGACAATAGAGGAAGGCCAGAAGAGGCTCCAAATCTTTGGCCCAAACAAGCTCGAGGAGAAAAAGGAGAGTAAGCTCCTCAAGTTCTTAGGCTTTATGTGGAATCCCCTCTCATGGGTCATGGAGTGTGCTGCAATTATGGCCATTGCTTTGGCCAATGGAGGGGTAAGACTAATCTCTCTCTCTCTCTCTCTCTCTCTCTCTCTCTCTCTCTCTCTCTCATTATCGACAATACTTTGAACAATTCAGGGCAAGCCACCGGATTGGCAAGACTTTATTGGCATTGTTGTGTTGCTTATCATTAACTCCACTATTAGCTTCATTGAAGAAAACAACGCAGGCAATGCCGCAGCTGCTCTGATGGCAGGACTTGCCCCCAAAACCAAGGTATATATATATGTGTGTGTTGCACCTAATTGCTAAAGATAAACATGACAAAATGTTGATCTATACACACACACATCCCCACGTGCTGCTCTACTAAGAAAATATATATGGAATGAAATTTGTAGGTGTTGAGGGATGGAAAGTGGTCTGAGCAAGATGCAGCAATCCTGGTACCAGGAGATGTGATCAGCATCAAGTTGGGAGATATTATCCCAGCTGATGCCCGTCTCCTGCAGGGTGATCCCTTAAAAATCGACCAGTCTTCTCTAACTGGTGAATCCCTACCAGTAACCAAGAACCCAGGCAGTGAGGTCTTCTCTGGTTCTACATGCAAACAAGGTGAGATTGAGGCTGTTGTTATCGCAACTGGTGTCCATACCTTCTTTGGCAAGGCCGCTCACCTTGTGGACAGCACCAACCAAGTTGGTCACTTCCAAAAGGTATACTTGCTAATAATGATGCACGCCCAAATATATTGCTATCTTTCCTTTTTTTTTTTGGGATTAATTTTTTGTGGTGGATGGTTATTCGATCAGGTGTTGACAGCCATTGGTAACTTCTGTATTTGCTCTATTGCGGTCGGCATGGTGATTGAGATTGTAGTGATGTATCTTATCCAACATAGAGCTTACAGAGAAGGTATTGACAACCTGTTGGTACTTCTCATTGGAGGCATTCCGATTGCCATGCCAACGGTCTTGTCAGTGACCATGGCTATTGGGTCTCATCGCCTGTCACAACAAGGTGCCATCACCAAGAGGATGACAGCCATTGAGGAGATGGCAGGGATGGATGTGCTCTGCAGTGACAAGACAGGGACTCTCACTCTGAACAAGCTCACTGTTGACAAGAGCTTGATTGAGGTTGGCGGCTTAAACAACCAAACTAGTATTTGCCAAATAGATAAAGGTCCTTGTAACCATCTTCATCGTACTTCTTACCACTGGTGTATTTGTACCTGCAGGTGTTTCCAAAGAATGTAGATAAGGACACTTTAGTCTTGCTTGCTGCTAGGGCTTCCAGGGTTGAAAACCAAGATGCCATCGATGCTTCGATTGTTGGGATGTTAGGCGACCCTAAGGAGGTAGAAGATTCTATCCTCTTTCTAGGGGGAGATATTTCATGCTAGTTCACCTTTTATTCATTTATTTGTACTAACTATGAAATTTGAAGGCAAGAGAAGGGATCACTGAGGTGCATTTCTTGCCCTTCAATCCTGTGGAGAAGCGCACTGCAATCACCTATATTGACGGTGATGGCAACTGGCACAGATGCAGCAAAGGTGCTCCTGAGCAAGTAAGATAATGCCCTTGTGGACCATTGTAGTATTTCAATTAGGATACTCAATAAATCTCGCTTTCAGTAACTTTTATTCCATTTCACATATGATTCCTTACTATTTTACTCGTGTACCAGATTATTGAGCTCTGTGAGTTAAAGGGGGACGTGAAGAAGAAGGCACTTGAGGTCATAGACAAGTTTGCTGATCGAGGTCTTCGTTCCTTGGGAGTTTCTCGACAGGTAGATTAGTTAAGATTATGTGATATATTGAGTTTCGACATACTTTAAGTAAAATATCTNTGGAGAAGCGCACTGCAATCACCTATATTGACGGTGATGGCAACTGGCACAGATGCAGCAAAGGTGCTCCTGAGCAAGTAAGATAATGCCCTTGTGGACCATTGTAGTATTTCAATTAGGATACTCAATAAATCTCGCTTTCAGTAACTTTTATTCCATTTCACATATGATTCCTTACTATTTTACTCGTGTACCAGATTATTGAGCTCTGTGAGTTAAAGGGGGACGTGAAGAAGAAGGCACTTGAGGTCATAGACAAGTTTGCTGATCGAGGTCTTCGTTCCTTGGGAGTTTCTCGACAGGTAGATTAGTTAAGATTATGTGATTTATTGAGTTTCGACATACTTAAGTAAAATATCCTAGCTGAATCGAATTGGACTATACTCTCTCCATTTCAGACTATTCCAGAGAAGACAAAGGAAAGTGCTGGAGGTCCTTGGGAGTTCCTAGGTCTCTTGCCCCTCTTTGACCCTCCAAGGCATGATAGTGCAGAAACCATCCGCCGCGCTCTTGACCTTGGTGTCAATGTTAAGATGATCACAGGTGATCAGCTTGCCATTGGGAAAGAGACCGGTCGAAGGCTTGGCATGGGCACCAACATGTATCCCTCTTCATCTCTCCTAGGCCAAAGCAAGGATGAATCAATCGCCTCTATTCCAATTGATGAGCTCATTGAAAAGGCTGATGGATTTGCTGGTGTCTTCCCTGGTAATAAAACTATCATTTAGCTTCTATAAAAATCAACAGAGATATTTTATTTTATGAGACTATTGACAACTCAAATTTTGGGTATGCAGAGCACAAGTATGAGATTGTTAAGAAGCTACAGGAAAGGAAGCACATTTGTGGAATGACTGGAGATGGTGTCAATGATGCCCCAGCACTCAAGAAGGCAGACATTGGTATTGCAGTGGCTGATGCTACTGATGCAGCCAGAAGTGCATCAGACATTGTGTTGACAGAGCCAGGTTTAAGTGTAATTGTGAGTGCTGTGTTGACAAGCAGGGCCATCTTCCAGAGGATGAAGAACTACACAATCTATGCTGTTTCTATCACAATACGTATTGTATTGGGATTCATGCTCGTTGCTCTCATCTGGGAGTTTGACTTCTCTCCTTTCATGGTTCTGATTATAGCAATCTTGAACGACGGAACTATCATGACTATCTCTAAGGACAGGGTGAAGCCATCTCCTGTGCCTGACTCATGGAAGTTGAAGGAAATTTTTGCCACTGGCGTTGTACTCGGAACCTACATGGCCATTATGACTGTGGTGTTCTTCTATCTTGCACATGACACTGAATTCTTCTCAGTAAGTGAATCATGCTAAATTTACATTATTTCAATGATTTTGTATGGAAGATGGATACTGAGAGTTCAATCAATGCAGAAAACATTTGGCGTGAGACACATTGGTAAAAACATGGAAGAGCTTAACTCAGCCATCTACCTTCAAGTGAGCATTATTAGTCAGGCACTCATTTTTGTCACCAGATCAAGGAGCTGGTCCTTTGTTGAACGCCCTGGTTTATTGCTTGTCACTGCCTTTATTGCAGCACAACTGGTTAGTATTTTCATTTAATACTGTGTAGAATCTATTCTTGTCATTTCCTTGTGCATGATTCCTCTATCTCGTCTTAAATTTTTCACCTATTGAAATTAGGTGGCCACTGCCATTGCTGTGTATGCACAATGGGGCTTCGCCAGGATCCATGGTGTTGGGTGGGGATGGGCAGGAGTGATATGGATCTACAGCGTCATCACCTACATCCCTCTTGATGTCCTCAAGTTCATTATTCGCTATGCATTAACTGGAAAGGCCTGGGATAACATGCTCCAAAATAAGGTTCTTAAAGACTGAAAATTTTCCATCTTGTCTCAGTACTGAGTGTTATTCAATGTCATCCTTATTTTTTTTCTAATCAATTTCGTTTTCTTCATGTATGTACCTAATTATGAAGACTGCTTTCACCACAAAGAAGGATTATGGAAAGGGTGAGAGGGAGGCACAATGGGCAATGGCTCAACGTACACTCCATGGTCTCCAGCCCCCAGAACAATTGTTCAATGACAAGAACAACTATAGGGACCTGTCTGAGATTGCTGAGCAGGCCAAGAGGCGGGCTGAAGTTGCTAGGCTAAGGGAGCTACACACTCTCAAGGGGCACGTTGACTCTGTGGTGAAACTGAAGGGCCTAGACATTGAAACCATCCAACAGCACTACACAGTCTAAAAAACACATTGTGAAAGCTGAAAGAAGCTCGATGGTACGAGCAAGTACTGTATATGAGCTATCAAGGAACAGGAAGGCCGATCGATGGTTAAAGAAGCTATATATATGATCTTTCTTTCTTTTTTCATTCTATTTTCTGGTTGGGATTGAATGAAGTCTAAAGCCAGCTATTATGTATTATACAGAAATATGGTTGTCGATCATATTTCGTATAACAAGATCTGTCTTTTCTGCAGAGATTGTTAATCGTTTTTGCCGTTACTCCTTAAAAGATCTAGGCTTTAGAGGCTTTTAGCATGATGATAATCATTTGTAGTTAATATGAAAATACAGAATGATCATGGATTTTTCATTTTCTTGTGGTGGGATAATACCCTCAATCTTGGATAAAAGTGATTTGCCTATGCATTTTTGTTGGAATATCATGCACAAACCAGATAATTTTCTGAAACAAGCAGTAGGATATGCTGTTCCCCCATATAAGAGTCTTATTTAAAGAATTCCCAAGCACATGACACTATAAGGCATAAAGGTTATGATAAAGCAAATAAATATGAGCCAAATGAACCAAAAAAGTAACTAAAACTGTAAGATCTTATCATGTGAATGAAAAATTAACTAAAATTGAGCCTGAAGAATGATTATCCTTTTGTATGATTAGCAAGCTTTTGGAAATATCCTCTTTATATATTTTTGCATGATCATCTTTTTGTACAAGTAGTGAGAATTGAAAACATGATCATCTTTTTACTATATATCTTTATTTATTTTCTCTGAAATAAAAGAGAGAAATTTTGGAGCAGCTGTGAAAAACTCTCAAAGGGCTAATTGGGTTACACAAAATCAAACCATCTCATCTCATATTATATAATCATTGTAACTTTCTTAAATTTTCATACAAAATATAATAAATAATTTAATTTTTTCAAATTTTAAAATAAAATGATATTAAAAAATTATATTATAATAATATTTTATTCAACTTTCAATCTCATTAAATCAAATTAGGCGAAAGTCTCAAGCCAATTGTAATTTAGATAAAAAAAACTATAATATATTATTATTCCCGCCAGTGTCATTTCCCGCCACGCCCACCCCCATATATTCAAGCCCCCCAATAATTCTCAAATTCCCAAACAGAACCTGAACCACCCACTCTCTCTCGCTCTCTTACTCTCTCTCTCTCTCTCTCTGTGAGTGAGTTCTCAACCTCTCCCATGGAGTCGTCTCAGCAACTTACAGAGTACGAGCTCAAGCGCCTCGATAATATTCGCCGGAACGATCAACTGATGGCTTCCCTTAAAATCCACTCCAAGGTCGCCGAGCTCTCCGCTGCTTCCAAGCGCCAAAGGTTTGATGGAGTAAACCCATCTTTTTCTTCTGGGATAAGCGAAAACCCATCATTATAATCACTTGATAATGAAAATCCAATTCTCATTTTTGTTTTTTTAATGGCAGAGTTGGAATCAAATCATACAAAGTGAGTCCGGAGAAGAAACCCATAACCGAGACTCCAATCGTTATCCGACGGTCCTTGCGTACGCGTGGGATGCCGCCAGATTACTCTGACTCCAAAGGTCTTGGCGATATTGTGGAAGCAGCCGATAAGGTTTCCAAATCTCCGACCTCGTCGAAGCCTTCGCCGCGCGCCTTGGGCCCTCTTAGTGTGAGAGATGCGTATCGTGGAACCGGGTCTGATAAATTACTGATTGAAAGAATTATGGAAGTTTCAAAGAAAGAACATAAGAAATTTGATGATAAAAATGGTGGGGATTTGATGGAGGGTGTGCGTGAAAGTGGGAGTTGTTTGGAACTGGAATCCTTGAGTCTGAATCCGGAGAATATCGCGCGAGTCGTGCCGGGGAAGATATTAAATGTACGGTTTTTTCCTTGTAGCGACAGAAGAATCATTGTGGTGGGGAATAAGTTTGGGAATGTTGGGTTTTGGGATGTTGATTCTGGTGTACAGGAAGAAGATGGTGTTTATTTGTATCACCCGCATCCAGGTCCAGTCTCGGGGATTTCAATTCACAAACATAGTTTGCCAAAGGTGATATATATTTGAATATTGCATGACTAATACTGAAATGTTCGCTATGGTTTATAATTGGTTGCCCAGAAATATTAGAATCTCTGGATTGAATGCGAATGTTTTAGGGTTGTTAACATTCTGAACGAAAGCATTTATTTTTATTCATATTGGATTTCATTGAGATAAATGATTCTACTTAAATTCTGCATACTTGAGAGGAGTTAACGAGGTTGTCCATGTTCTAGGAGTCCCTGAGTCCCTTGAATAGGAATAACGAATGCAGATTCTGTTTGGTCCGTATCTTTGTGTTGAGTGATCTGCTCTGGATTGTACAATGCAATGGTCTTGCTGTAGTTCTTGTACATCGTCATTATACTCTAGCTGTGTCTTCCCAATTACATGCTCATAAACTCTATAGATATTGAAAGTGTGTTTAGTTTCATGTAAATTCAGCTGAATTATACTTGTTGAAATGAAGTGCAGATCTTTACCAGTTGTTATGATGGATTTATCCGAGTAATGGATGCTGAGAAGGAGGTATTTGATCTGGTATATTCTACTGATGATACCATATATTCTCTATCTCAAAGATCAGACGATGTGAAGTGTTTGTATTTTAGTGAGGGTCCCGGAGGTTTGAATATTTGGGATGAGAGGGTCGGGAAATGCTCAACCCAATGGAATTTGCATGAAAGTAGGATTAACACCATAGATTTTAACTCGGAAAACTTTAACATAATGGCTACTAGTTCCTCAGATGGAACTGCCTGTATATGGGATTTGCGAAGTATTGGTGCAGATAAGCCCAAATCTCTGAAGGAAGTAAGGCATAAAAGGGCTGTGCAGTCTGCTTATTTCTCACCCTCTGGATGCTCCCTAGCGACAACAAGGTACATAGTGTTGTATCAATCCTTCAACTTTGAATGAAATACC
Organism: Pterocarya stenoptera; assembly: GCA_003123785.1. Taxonomy (NCBI): domain Eukaryota; kingdom Viridiplantae; phylum Streptophyta; class Magnoliopsida; order Fagales; family Juglandaceae; genus Pterocarya; species Pterocarya stenoptera. The sequence goes on along the minus strand of QEOT01007700.1, from coordinate 80,005 downwards.
TTAAAACTTCCAAGAAATATTATGTTAGTTTCATTCAATACTATTTGAGCATTCTGATTAATTTAGTTTCATAACTAGTTTCAATTTACTGAACAAAACATGCTATTTATCGCAAAGCATTTCCCAAAGTTAGTGAAACGCTCATTGAGTTCGTTACTTCATTAAGTACTTGCTGAAGAAGCTCTGTTTCGTATTATCCGGTTGTTTTATAGTGCTAATGGAGAGGTGTCTGGGATGTCTAGCTATTAATCAACTTCCTGCGGTTAGGTAACAAACATTAGAAGCAGCTCATAGGCTTGCTAAACAGGCTTGGAATATTGATGATATAGAGATGTGGTGGGGCTATGTGCCTATTCATGTATCCCAAGCCGTATGGCTGGACAAACATTTCTTGTAACGTTTATGGTTGTTATGAATTTGAAGTTTCCTACCAAAAAAAAAAAAACAAACATTAGAAAAAGATAGTTCTAATATATTGCTTATAAGCTCCTTTCTCCTGTACTCGGCACTAGGCATAATAGGGTTGGCTTTGTTGTTTAGAGTCTAAAGCATTGCATATGGTGCCAAGGTAGCTCAAATAGAATTGTATACGGATGTTAACCGTCGAGGAATTAATTTTCGATTGTCTTCATGTAGCATGGATGATACAGTTGGTATTCTGAGTGGAGCTAATTTTGATGATAATTCAATGATTAAACATTATAACCAGACGGGCAGATGGATTTCTTCTTTCAGGTATGAATTTTGCAAGATCATTAGATGCTGACTCCATATACTTGATGTTCTTTATATGGCCAATTATTGTGGACAAATTAATGGCTGATCTTGCAATTGTAAGAATAAGATGATTTTAACTTCTGCTCTTTATGTGGGGAGCAGAGCAATATGGGGATGGGATGATTCATATGTCTTCATCGGCAACATGAAAAGAGGAGTTGATGTTATCTCCCCAGCTCAGAGAAGAACAATATTCACTTTACAAAGCCCACACATGTCAGCAATTCCATGCAGGTTTGATGCACACCCTTACAATGTTGGGGTGCTTGCAGGAGCCACAAGTGGAGGTCAGGTTTATATGTTGACATTGGGCTAACATGACAAAAGTGTTGTATCTTGAACTTCTGTTGTAAACCGACAAAGAAGCGGTTTTGTTAGGCTTAGTGACTTCAAATTTGTTAGGCATAGCGACTTCAAAATTCAAGAAAAAAAGTTGCTTGTGGGGATGTACTATCACGAGTAATGTCTGCCTATGAAACCATATCGACTTGTCTTAATTAGGTTATCTTCTGCTCCTGGAATTTGTTCTTACTACAATAGTGTTTGAGAATTTCACCTCCAATCATATCAAATCTTTAAGTAGATTGGTTTACTTTGTAGCGGTTTCTTCACATCTATGGTAATCCATCTCTACTCGCAGTATGAACGTGTGGGTTTTGGGTGGTGATTTGGTCACTGACATTAATAAGCAAGTAACAAAGTTACGAACTCAGGAGTTGAATATTTCTATTTCGATCTTACGTGCATCATGTAAAGGGGAAGGGGAGAGGGCAAAAAAGAAAGAGTCTTGGCCTGCGAGGGATACCCGGGTCCCTTCCCAAGAGGAAAATTGCAGCGATGTGGGCATAATAGATTAACTATACAACAGATGGGTTTCTTGGTTTGGGTTATTAATCTTGGAAAATGATAGATATACAATATTTTCTTTTAACTTTTTATACAACTAAGGATATTTTTGTAAAATAACTTATAAAAATAATATCACATCACATCACATAAATACCGTCATTTTAAAACATGGTTGTATAAATAATTGTGCATGTATCAATACTCTATTATCTTATTGGTCCCACGTCACAAGGAGGTGTGCCACCACTCCCGAGTCTTGTGTGAAGAAATGGGTGAATTTCAGCTCATCCGCCTCACTCGGACTTGACTTTACAAAAACAAAAGGCTCGCTGTGACGTGAATCTGAAAAGAAATTGTTCATATTCTTACCCTCCCACAGAGAGAGCACAAGACGAGCAAAAGACTGCAATACAAATTTCCAGTAGGCAGTAGCAATGCTCTACCCATTTGAATGCTTCAGATAAGTGCTAACATTGAATCACTGCTTTATTCTCTTCCAGGAGGTTAGTTCATATGGAATCAATTCTTCATTGGAGGACAGCACAGCCTGTGCAGTCAGTTTTCCAAGCCAACCATGGTAGAACAATCCCCTTGAACCAAGTCCTCCAAATAACCAGTAATTACAAGTACGATTTCCACCGAGAACATCATTGACACAACCCAACAGTGGAAGTGATCCATGCGGCGTGAGAGGTGGCATTGCCCTCAGACCAGCTCTTGCTCCAGTGAAAGTCCAATCCTTTATAGATGGATAAACCAAAGAGGCCTTTGGTATGAGGTCTTCAAGAGCACTTGAGGATTCATAATCTGAGACATTTGGTGAGGAGTCTCTTGATTTCCATTCCCATGTTGAGCCCATATATAAACTGCGGGGCCCCTGGAAGGCAAGCCATGCATCTGACAGTATTGAGGGGCTATGGTCTGGATAATATTCTCTGGAAGACGTGTTCAAGAAAATGAGTGTTGCACAAGGAGCGAAAAGTTTGAGGAAAGCATTTGAATGCCAAATTGGCAATGCGATTCATGTTTGTGTCTACAGCAATTCATACAGAGCACAGTACACACTAAAGGGGGGAGAAAAGGATCAAAATATTCAGAAATCCATTATATGGCCCTGTTAATGATGAAACATGATTTTTTTGGTGGTACCACAATTGAGTTATCCAAACCAATGGGGCTCATTTAATTTTAAACACTAGCAGAATATACAAGACATTAGATAACTTTTACCCCATATCAGCAGGCAGTAACATGTGAGCAACAACACCCCTGCAAGTCCTCAAAGGAAGCTTTCCTGAGAGCTCTGGAAGCAAATCTACTTTGGCACCTAGACATACTATCACCGCATCATATTCCCCTAAAGACAAATTCAATACCCATTAACCACTAAATGTAGAGATAAATGCTCTAAACCAAAGTATGCTTTGAAATAATGAGATTCCACCAGGATTAGTCACTCGAAACAGAAATATGATGTTTAATATAGGTTTATTTGAGTTCATCTAGTTCAATTAACTGTGCTCAGTTCACATGTTCAGGATTGAATATTATGGGGAATAATCTGGTTAGAGGATACCTTTCCCAAGCTATTTAACTTTGTTGAGACAGATTTTAGGGGAAGACTGTAGTCACCATTTTAGCTTCTACACTTGGATGATTACATGTGAAAAATGCGAATAAGAAAATCTAGTTGCTGAGTCCTCAAAAACAAATCAAATCAGTCTCCTTCAGTTCCAACGCCTACCCTCATACAGAGATATCATTTGCTGTCGGATTCAACAATATATCTTGTCCAATCAGCAAGTGAAATAGCCTTTTATACTTGATGCTTCATTTTTTATTATTCCCAAACATATCATGTTGCATTAACATGGACATTGGACAAGGATATGATACATGCACCACATACAGCAGATTGTATGAGAATAAAACAGGCAGACAGTGATAAGATATATTTTTTTTTTTATCAGTAAATAGGAATTTTATTAAATACAGGCGAAGCCAACTACATGGGACATATACAAGAACCACACCTATGCATGACTGTCTAAAGATACAAGAAAATCATGTACATTCATGACAGTGATAAGATTTATGAGCGAGAATGTTTGTATATTGAAGATTGAGCTTATCAAGGACAGCTGCGCTCTAGAATTTTCCATGTTAATCAGCCGTATATTTCTAGCTGCATTACTGCTTTGCATCAGAAACTACTACATGTCAATCAACACATGAAAAGAGCCTAAAAAGATTGAAATGGTAGTTTGAGTGATTACCTTCAAAGTCGAGAAGTTTGTGAATAGATTTCTTATGCAAACATAACTCTTTCTCTCCAAAGCCAGAAGTCGTTAATTCTTTCACCAAATTTTCACATGCTAAGAAGAGTGCCTAACAAAATGACAATGAGGACTTAAGATGGTATATAGATAACAAAAATATTCCTAGAAGGAAAATATAATCAAAGGCTTAATTCTTCAGACCTGGAGATAGCGTTGGGGATGGATATTTACGGCTTCAGGCATATAGAAGGCTGATTCAAATGGCAAACATAACTTGGGTACAAGATTTTGAGCAGTTTCCTTATCAACGGTCTCTATTCTGCAACTGGCAAGGCAATTCTGAGCATTCTAATGACATAAATGAAAATTATAGATATTATTACAAAATTAAGATCAATTACTAATATATTAGGCTTGAAATGGGCGTATGGAATTACATCGTTCAATATAAGAAGATTCTTCATGGTCATTGCTGGTCTCAAGATGCCCCTGAAAAACGTTCATCATCAGAAGGATAGCAAAGTGCAAAAGTAATTTTCTCTTATAAGAAATGTGCAAAACGTTAATTGAATAGAGCATAGGAGGAAAAAAAACCTAAGAAACGAGAACTTAAACCAACTCTTTAAGCTTCCAACACGCGTATTAAAATAAAATCACACTGAAGAACTTCTATTTAGTTTAACACATTAGTGAGACATATATTTTCAAAATTCAAAAATTCACTATATTTCTACCGATCAAACCCATCCTGACACAAAGGATAAGGAAAAATCATGAGCAAATGTCCATTGCACCTTGGAGTATGCTTATTTTGCATACCAAAGAATTGCTTGATTATTAAACTACGTTCAGTTAAAATAATAGGCTAACATCATATACAATAAGCGAAAAAAGATCCAAAATTTGTCTGTCGTTAAAAGGTCAACCACAAATATACATAGAAAACAAATTGCACGCAGTGAGAAAGGGACCTTCTCCGAACTATGAAACCATAAGAGTTTTGACCAACTGCTGCTTCCGCAATGCTCAAAAGCTTTAAACACTCTTTCCAACAATCAGCACCCCACAAGAGTAGCTTGCCTACAAAAACGAACAAAAAAACTGTGAAATCCATGTAGCAGCACCCCCATTTAAATAGTAGCATTAGTTTGGACGGACAGAAGGATTTACGATGTTGGGAAAAACAAAATTCAGTGAAGAAACAAAATTGAAACTTATAAAAATCCCAGAAATAAAATTGTAGCCCATATGACGATAATTGAAAAAAGGCCGGACCTTTAGGGGAATAAGGGTGCAGTAGACCACCAGAAACTACCGAAGCTCCTCCGCCAATCCCAACTTCATCGTATATGTCAATGCGTAGCCTCAAATCCTTAGGACTTTCCTGCAAAAAATCTTTTTTTTTTTCAAAAAAATCAATAAATTCCATAAATATCAACAAGTTTTATTGTATCTTTTATTTAGTTTGGGAATAACAATGCGCTTTGTTAGAATTGGTAAGAAGGAAAGAGTTACTTGTAGCAAGTGCCAGGCAACGGAGAGGCCAGCAAAGCCAGCGCCAAGCACTGCCAATCTTTTCACACAGCCAAAAGACAAAACAAATTTCATGAAAGAATTCAGAGAGAGAGAAGAAAAAAAAAAAGAGGAATTTGGAGTATGGTTGATTTCTTGACAGAGATGCAAAGTACCTGAGTGGGCGTTGAGAGAGTGAGACAGATGAAGTGCTTCTGCTGGTATGGAGAGCATGGCACTGATAGAGGCTGGAAGGGGAGAGGAGCATCCTAGGGTTTTAGGATTTCGGGTGTCTGTTGTGCTTTGTGGAGAAGGGAGAGGAGAACGGATTTTAGCCGCTGGTAAGACTCTACTTCCTGATCTCCTTGTGAATTTTGTTCTCTTCGGTACAATCACATTTCAAATATCTATTTTTTATTTATTAAGTAAAATTCATTTATTTAAATTTAAAATCTGATATATCAGTAAATATAATTTAGTGCCGGTTTAGATTGAGAGATCATACAATAAATTTGAAGACACAAATCTTATTATTATTCACAAACTATTACATCTCATCTCCCGAATCCAAACTAACCTTTTGAGGAGAGGTTGTTATAGAAACTTCTCCTTCTCCTTCTCCATGCTCCCTACATATACCATCTTGTCTATTGACATAGCCAATCTGAATTTTTGGGTACAAGTTCCAAAGGTTTTTTTTTTAACCAAACTGGGTAGTTCAATTTTAACCGTCCAGAGAACTTTCATATCCTTATAAAAGTGGAGTGACTGAACTCTGTTGATCTTTAAGTTGGGGTAAATTTGATTCTGAAGCCGTTTGTCATTTTCAGAATGCTCTATAATACGAGGTTTATTAATTCTGGCACTAATTTTAGAGCAAGAAGTTGATGATCACCATAGAAGGCAGTAAACTTTGAACAAATGGACTACAGCAATTGGTTATTGCTAGGATGCTTATGGAACTCGGCAACTGAAACCAATTTTTCATATGAAAATACACCACCTTACATCAGTTCTCTTAATCAGTGCCAATAATTTGCTAAAAAAGATTAAGATTACGTAACAATTGGTCATGCTTTCCGTAGAATTACACGCCTTTCTCGCTTGTATTCAACTTCATCTCTCTGGTGCATAATTATAAGAGCTCTTCTCACCTACAAAGGTAAATATTCATCAATGAAAACCAATATCAATACTCTTTACAGATTTTGACCAAGCATAATTAAAGGACTTGGAACAAATACAGTACACGAATGAATAATTCACACTATTCAAATCGCGCTGAGTTTGAAGGTACAAACAAAAGGCTATTATTTTCCTTTTTTTTTTTTTTTTGAATCAAACATCGAAACTTTGTATTCATTCTTCTTCAACTGTTACACTTTTATCCTTAGAACATAGTATTGTATAACTATAGGGCCTTCTTCTATCCAAATTCTTTCCTCATTTACAAGTAAAGAAACTTTTGCTAGAAAATGAGCTACACAATTACATTCCCTGTAAGTGTGTATAACTGTCCAGTTATTTTACTTGAATTATACTCCTAGTGCGTTATTGCTTTTGTAAGGAATCCCTGTAGCTCCAATAAAACTCACATGTTACATCAATGAAAGGTAATTCATATAGCATAAGATAAGATGAGATACTTACAATAGATTCGTTCATCCCCATTCTGCTAAGCTCATCTATCAGTTTTCTTTCTGATATGTGGTTTCCAATCCCTATTCTTCTCTTTATCTGGGTTTCTGCTTGCTGTTGTTGGGAAAAAGAACAATAAACTACAAATTGACAAGGAGCTAGGAAAATAAAAAAACTAGAATATGGAGTATCTAGGTCTTAGTCTCTGACAGACCTTAATCTCATTTGCCATCTCAGCAGTGAGATTCACTTGTTGATTTATTCCAGACCGTGCTGCATCCATGGTGGAAACAGTAAAAAGTCTTATAGCTTCCTGCACATTCTCCTCAGTGGCAACATGTGATCTGATATTGTAGTTTAGAGAGAAACAACAGTTGAGTTACATAGATATAGAACAGTGGAACAAACACGAAAGGTAAAATAAGTGGTGGAAGGGGGCAGCTTCAGACAAATTTAATGTATTAACATTACACATACCGTGACTAGTTATCAAGTGGGTAAGGTTATCTAAGAATCCTAGCATTTAAATCTAAGACTATATCTCAATTCATAGTTATTGATAGTTGAAAACATACTGGATCTAAATAGTAATTTTTATGCTGTAGTTAAGGAATTCCAAGAAAATACCAAAACACGCCTTTTAGTGACCATTCCAAGTCATTTTAAATGGTTTATACTTGCAACCACTCAAAAACTGATCAAGAACAGCCGAGTGCTGATGTCCAATTTAGTGCTACATGGCACCACTTGATGTTCTGAGCATCATTGTCAAGAGAAAACGATATATATTATGTAAAAGATATCAAGCTTCAACACTTACAGTTTCATTTTTGCAAGAGCCTCACTCAACCTTACAATAGCTTCCAGCTGCCTCACAGTAATTGGTATTGCGGCAGCCTCACCAGTTTCATTTGCTTGCAGCCTCATGTCCTGAAGGAATCATCATAATGATGAGGTCAATTTTGATGCTAGAGCCACTCGGTGAAGTTAAATCTTGTAAAGGGAACTTGAGAAACAGACCAATCAATTAGCCTTTCTCAAATATAGTGCAACACCAAATATTTCTTTTGATGCAACAGAGTGCTCATCTTTAATATATGATTTGAACTGCACAAATACCTGTCTAATTTTGACATAATTGTTCTGCAGTAAGTTAGATGCAGATTCTGATAATCGTGGGTGGCATTCAGTTCGACAATATTGTATATACCTGCAAACATTGCATCCTAACCGGTATCAGTATTTGACAAAGCAACATGAAGAATTTGTATGACCTACTTCACACTGTATACCTCTTCAGCCAATTCTCTTCTTTAGGAACTCTACTTTCACCTGAGGTTGCATTAGCAGATGCATGGACTCTTATGATATGACTAGCTATAATCTGTCAAGAAAAAAATTTGGATCAGGCTGCTGCTTTCACAGTTTCACTAATGCGGGCGTTTGGAATCCACGTGAACAAATACCCTTTCATCAGCTTTTATGGTGTCTGTAATGAGCGCTATGTCAAGAATCATTTTAAGGTTTTAAAATTGAACTGTTTGCATATAATGCAGGTTGCTTCTTGAAATGCAATTAGAAACACGTGATAATTGAAATTCTTTGCAGGGCGGCCAAAATACATCCAAAAATGAAATACTTAAAACTGGGCAAGATAAGTGGTAATTACCTTGTCTTGACTGTACATCCTGATATCTTTCACAATGAAGATTAGATCAAATCTAGAAAGAATTGTTGTCTGCAAATCAATATTGTCCTGTGCAGTCTGGTAGAAGGCGAACATTTTTATTAGCCTCTCAGTGGAAAATAATGGGGTTAAGATCCTCTGCAGTGGAGTATTTGTCTATTCAGGTCAAGTTCGTGGCACCTAATGATTTGTGGGTTTTTATTTGTGAAGAAATCAGGTTCCAGTGACAACAGGGTGTGAATGTCACGGCTGACAGGCAAGTGTTTGGCATCTACAGAGAATGGAGTCTACGGTGACAAACGCCATAGCACTTTTATATGTTTTGGATAATCTCCCATTGAAATGTCTTTTAAGTGCACCATAAACCAGAGAAAATTGGACAATAGTCAACTAGAGAGGAGCTTAACCCAAAATTATGAGTAGGCCTTTAGAAAATGATAAATATCAAACAGAATGTACAGATTTGGACCTTAAGATCATCGTAACGTCCTGAAGGAGGGTTAGCAGCTGCAAGCACTGAAGTTCTAGAATTAAGAACCGTTGTTATTCCTGCTTTAGCAATCGATATTGTTTGTTGTTCCATGGCTTCATGAATAGCAACCCTATGCCACATAATGTGTTAAACTTCATCGCCATGTTAGATAAACTAAAGGTCCAGTAAGATCCACTTCACATTAACAATACCTATCTTCAGGTCTCATTTTGTCGAACTCATCAATACAGACAACCCCTCCGTCTGCCAAAACCATGGCTCCTCCTTCAAGGTAAAACTCACGCTGTAGTGCACAGTCGAATACATATCAGAGTTTTTGAGCAAGGGAAGAAAAAAATGAATCCACTAAAAGGATTTGGCAATGGCAAGATAATGCTGAAGATAACATAATATATTTGCTTACTGAAAAAATAGTTCAAGAACTTACGGAACCACTATCTCTGATCACAGAAGCCGTAAGACCAGCAGCTGAAGAACCTTTTCCTGAAGTATAAACAGCAACAGGAGCAGTCTTTTCGACAAACTTGAGAAACTGTATAAGGTGATTATCAAATCAGCACCTTCCCTTGAGTGGCAAAAAGCAAAAAAGCAAGAAAATGCATTATCATAAAGTACGATTAGTATGACTCCTCAAAAGGCACATATCTAAGTGGAGACGTCCATTCTCAAAGAGGGATTACAGAGGAGGTAACGAGAAAACTCAGCTTTCAGTGAGCCACTTTGCTCTTGAACCAACAATTGCGTCTATAACTAACCTGTGATTTAGCAGTAGATGGGTCCCCCAAAAGTAACACATTGATATCACCTCTTAATTTCACACCATCGGGCAAATTCTGAATACAGAGGAAATGGTTATGCAGTGAATAGATCATATCGATGGTAATGGATAACAAATCATGATGTACCTTCCTTGACCCTCCAAACAGCAGACAAGCCACAGCCTTTTTCAAGTCATCATGACCAAATATAGAGGGAGCTATCTTTGAGCATATGTTTTTGTACACATTGGGTTCTGCAGCAAATTTTTTGAATCCTTCTATCTGAAGTTCAAGTGTAATAATATTTAAGCAACCATGATCAGTTCTTGGTACAATGCATAAAGATACTATAGAATCAAATCGCAAAGTTCAAATATTTAACCAAAAAGAGAAGAAAAAAAATTCGAGTGAAACATTAAGAGTCTAATGGAGGCACTTTCAATTTCATTCCATCTGTAATCATGTTCCATTGAAAATGAGCCACCAAAAAGCTTTATATTGACGGGCATCTATTATAAGCTCTTACTAAATAGCATACACCATATAAAAATTCCAAGCACAAACAAGAAGCTGTCACATATAGAGCAGAATTCTGAGCTGTCAATTATTTATTGATTCGAAAGATGAAAAAATTTCTGTAGCCAGATACAGCTTAAACCCATTTATTCACGATGATTTAAGACTAACCTCTTCCGGTGTAAAAGCAGCGGGACCACGGGAGTTGGCCTCATTTGCTTCTTCTATTCCTACAACTCTGATATAAGGTTGTCTAACCGCAACTGCTCCTTTGTGGCTGCATAAATCCATTTTGAAATAAATTCAGTTAAGAAACACGGTAGTCATGGTACACATCCATATAGCAAAACATTCATTAGAGTCTGTGTCGATCCTCACGATGTGGCGGAATTGGCAGCTTGATAGATACTATAAATACCCATGATCGTCAATCTCGTGCCTGGTACAATTGTTTGAACAAGATGGCGATCCACGGATAGAAGCATGTTCCTTGGAAGCTCCCCAGTTGGAACATCCTGCAAACATGAAGTAAATACCAATCAATTATGTAAAAATTGCAATTAAAAAATGAACTTTTCTTCATCAAGATTAAGAACCTTACCTCTGGATTCTCCTGCAGTTTCAAGGTTTGTTGATCGACATACTTGCTCTTATCTGGAACCACAAGCCATGGATCAAGTGGGCATGGTTCTTCTCCCGGCTACAAATATCCCCAACAATTAGCATTAAATAAACTCAAAACCACACAAATGTGAGAAATTGTAAGAAGTGGTGTGAAATAAACCTGAGGGATATGATCACAAGAGCGAGGGACAATTGCACCACCGAGGCCTGGCCGACAAGGAACTTGCTTTGAATTTCTACAGTTCTTGCAGATAAGAGTCACATAAGTTGCCTTGGCCTTCGTCCTAGATGCAGCTATAGTGATCCCAGCTATTTTAACAAGTTTCGATATATATTGAGCCTGCCACCCGCAACAAAAACCTCAAATTAACCAAAAAATAGGACTTTACAATTCTAATAAAAATTAAGGAAACCGTAAAATAAGAAAAACCAAAACAAACCCTACAGCCTCATCGGGTACGATATATAAAAGAAGATAAAAAATATAAGAACTTTAACTTCCACATCTCATTCAATAAAGAAATCCGCCAATCATAGGCCATTTGGTCCATTTATTTATTCTGTTTCAATTGACTGACTCAATTTAGGAATCAACCAAACATAAATTAGAATATAAAAAACCAGTACACACTCACCCCAAGAAACCTCATCGAGACCGGATCCTCCTTCGACGTCAGCAAGACCTGAACGTCCCCGGTCACCGGATCTTCCATTTCTCCAGTCTCTCCTGCCACTTTCGACCGCAAGCTCGCCAAAACCTCCGCCGCGGCCGTCTCAAACTACGAAAAACACACGCATACGAAATCAACCATTTGCTCATCATGAATAGCAAAAATGTTGACAGTTTTGAAAACAGAGAAGGAAATGGAGAGCATACAAGAGGCAAGTAGTCGGCGGGGGAGGAGCGGAGCAAGGCCGGGAGGTCGGGGTCGAAGGCATCGAGGTCTTCCAAGTCGACGAGAAGGGACTTGTTGGGATTGTGGACGAGGCTTTCTCTGTAGGGGAAAACATTCTTGTCGGTCTCGAAGCCACGGATGAACTCCTTGAACTTCTGGAGGACGGAGTGTCGGCTAGCCGCCTCCGGATCGTGGTCTTCACCACCACCGCGCCACGAGTGAGCCTGGTCGCTGTAGTACACTGCCCCCTCGTCCCACCCTGACATCTCTCACTCTCTCTCTCTCTCTCTCTCTCTCTCGAGTCTCTGCGTCTCTGGAAATGGAGAAATTGGGTAGTGTCGACTGTCGAGTTCGTCCTGCTAGGGGAGGAGTGCATAAGTGGGTTTTTCACTTTTTTGGCGGGAAGTAATTGGCGGGAAAGGTAGGATGACTTGGCACTGGTCACGTGCGAGAGCACCTGCGTTTTATGTAATCTTTTTTTTTTTTTTTTTCTAATCGCGTTCTATGTAATCTTGAAAGCAAACTCTTATTATTCTGGGGTCTGATTTAGAATATATATATATATATATATATTATTCTGGGGTCGCCGCTTTGAGAGAAGGAGAAAGCGCCATGGAGGCAAGCCTAAAGGCTGTGGAAGTTGGGACAGAAAGATTGATCCAAGAACTCAAGCTGCACTGCCAGGAAAGAAATGAAGACACTGAGCCCAGCCACGGCGAGCACGATGGATCATGAAATGCAGGCGGTGGAGCAAACGAATACGAAGAAAGGAAAAACATGCAGGATGAACTCCGTAGCCTCGAAGCCAAATAAAAAGAGATGGAGAAGAAAATGGACACGTCATCTTTGGTAAGCCAACTGCTCACAATCACCGAGTTACCTCATATTAAAGAGGTGATGGTTGTGTCCTTACTACTGAAATTCAAGGTCCCCACCATAGAAATGTATGACGGGGGAAGTGACCCACTTGAGCATTGGAAAAATTTCAAGGCTCACATGACGTTGCTTGGCTTCGCCGGAGCAGTAGTATGCAGGACTTTTCTGCTGATCCTGAAAGGGCCGGCATGAGTATGGTTTGGGTCACTAGCACCCGATTCCATAGACAACTTGTGAAACCCCGTATTTACATGTATTTTAATTAAATAATTACTTAATATATTTTATAATTGGTCCTCTTATTTTAAAATTTATATGAGTTTTGTTATATTATTTTATAATAATTTAAAATATGAAATTGTTTTAATGTGTCTCTTTTGTTATTAATTATTGTTTCTTATTAAATTGTTCCTTACTTTAAATTAGTTTAATGTTGGAATTTAAAATTATTGTATTGTTGAATTTTTATTATTATTTTATTTTAGTTAGTTACTGCGTTTGAATTATTTTATTAAACTCATTGTTTTGAAAGCCTTTTTGTTGGATCATTTTTTTGACCCAAGTTGTGAAGATTATGCCTCATTTCTTTCCCTCACTTTCTTTTTCTTTTTCCTTTTTTCCCTCTTTTTTCTTTCCTCTTCTCTTTCCTTTTTCTCCTTCTTTTCCTCTACTTATGTCCTCCCGCTCGACACCCTCTCCCTTTCTTTTCCTCCCGTGCGTTTCTCTTCACTTCCGTCATGTGCCACAATCCAATGACACCGCCCAGCCCACGACCTCCCCCACCCACTGGCGATCACACCCACCCAGCCACCACCCCCCATGCCCCTGCCTTCTCTCTCCTACCCGTGTAGAGCTCGAACGGGCAATAACTTCACTGCACCGCCCATTGCCGACACCTCCCCTCCCGTTCTCCTCCCCACCAGCCGGCGACCTCACCCCTCTGTTTTCAGCCTCTCTCGTGCCGTCGTGAGCCTCCACGCACGACTTCAAGCCGCGGCTTCATTTTGCTCCCGCGCCACCGTGCCTCCACCGTTCGCCGCCAGCTTTTCACCACACCATCGTCGACCTCCCAGCTAGCTAACCCACCCTTCCTCAGCCCCGATCTGCCACCGGTGAAGCCCATCCATTTCCATTTCCGATTTGGGTTTTGGTCTTCAACTGCCGCCTATGCCGCCACCCATAGCCAACTACCACCACCATTGGCTTCACCAAAACCTCTAAGTCATTCCCTAGCCATCCCTAGTCTTCGTTTGTTCCCGTTCAAAAGTTGAGTTTTTTTAGACCCACGACCTTGTCCATTTTGCACTGTTTGGTTGTTGTATCGCCACTTCTAGCATCTCCGTGATCCTTCGAAAAGTATATTATAACACTGTAAATATTTTTTCAAATAATTTTTGAGATTTAAATATATTTTTACACTAACTCATATTTACTGTGAATTGGTTGGTTGTGCCAGACTGAATTCAAGGAATAAGGGAGTTAGTTGGATTAGAGGATGAAGTTGTTGTGTGTTTGGATTATTCGGGGTTTCTTTGGCTGTTGGATATTTGTGTCGTGTCTTATACATTACATAATTGCATGCATGTTCATGTTTGTAAATGAAAACTGGGTTTTTGCATAATTGCATACATCTTCATGTATATATTTGAAAACTGAATTTTCATGTGAGAGATGATTTTGAGTATGTTTGAAATGATTGAATTGATCGGTTTGAGAGAGAGGAAAAAAGACTGTAGGGATGGTGGTATAGTCCCGCCTGTGATTCCCACCTACGGTGCATGCGGTAGGAATAGTGGTATAGTCCTGCTTATAATTCTCTCCTACGGTGCATGTGGTAGGGATGGTGGTAAGCAAGGATGGTGGTAGAGTCTCGCCTGTGATTCCTACCTACAGTGCTCTAATAGATACTCTTTGTGTGGAAAGGAATTATAGGGATGGTGGTATAGTACCGCCTATAGTGCACGCGATAGGGATGGTGGTACAATCTCGCATATGATTCCCGCCTATGGTGCATGAGGTAGGGATGGTGGTAGAGTCCCGCATGTGATTCCCCCGCCTGCAGTGTCCGATAAATGGTTGGTTTATGTTTGGGCCATTTTTTGGAAAAATGACAAATATTATTCATGGCGTGTTTTGGATCAAATGAAATTTTTAGTATGCGTTGGAAAATGATCATTTTCAGGGAAAATGAGAGGAAATGTTTTAATGGATATATTTTTTTGCCAAAATTGGATTTTGGCTTATGTTGGAAAATATTCATTTTTTGGGAAAATGATATTTTGGGTCTAATGCATATTTCATCATATGCATGCATAATTGTTGGTTGCATTAATACACTTTTATCTCGTGGATTGTTTGGATTATTACTTACCTGTGGTACCGTTTTATGGTACCGTAGATTTTGATGCAGATGAAGACGAAGAGCCTAAAGGATCAGCTCCATGGAGGAAGTGATATGTGGTTTCTTTTTTTTGGATTATAGAATTTGTTTCCCACTCGTATATGTATTTGGTTTGTATTATATTTCTAATAGATAACTGTATAACTTTTTAACAGCTATTTATTTTAGATATTTTTATTAAACAATTCTGGTACTTAGTTGGCTACATTTAATTAACTGCTGCGATTTTTGTGACGTTTTTGTTGCATGTTGCACACACTTGAGCACTTATCGTTAGGATGCATGACACGTGTTGTCATCATTCCGACGTCACGATTCTCGCATTTCCGTACCTGGAAGTCGGGGCGTCACACAACTTCAATGAATTAGTACGTCTGTTCATGAGCCAATTCATGTCCAACCGACAAAGACGACGCCTGGCAGCATTCCTTCTCACCATTAAGCTTGTGGAAGACGAGATTTTAAAGGAGTTATTATCTTGGTTCAACAAAGAACGCATGACCACCGAGAATCAAGACGAGAAGATTACCTTGGCGACACTTCTGGGAAAGGTCCGGCCACAATCCTAGTTCATGGCTAAACTAGCAAGGAGAACTCCAACCACGTTGAGAGAGTTTATGAATCAGGCCGACAACTTCATCAACGCCGAGGACACTCTATGGGCGTTGATAGAGCCGAGAATTAAGAAACTAAAGCAAGCAAGAAAGTAAGCAAAGTACAAGACGAAAAGTAAGGCACCCAAGAAGGGAGAGAAGAGCTCCCATGATAGGAAGAATGAGGACGTGGCGACAAGTGGCCTAGGTCATCATTTTGACTAGCGGACCTTCTATATTCAACAGGTTGACCACTGGACCGCTCGAGAAGATGACGACCGTGCCATCACCCATTGCTACTACACCTACCATTAGTCCACTTTGCACAACACGGAGTACTGCTTCAGCCAGCAGAGAAGAAGGGAGCATGAGGAGCAGACTAGGTGACCCTACACGCCCACTCGAAGGCCAGAGTGGGAAAGGAGGGGGTGGTCTAGGGAACGAAGTGTGGACCGGACCAACCACAGTAGAAGGCAAGAGAGCCCGCGATGGCAACCACTAGGATGCGAATCGACTTAACAGGACCTCCACTGATCACCACCTCATGGAAGACCCCCACTGGAGGAGCTACGGACCATAGTTGGAGGCTTCGCTGGTGGAGGTGCCTCTTCCTTGAGTCGGAAGGCCCATGCGAGGCAGACCCGATACCATAAAGTATACTCAGCTGAGCACCAACCTACCAAGTACCAGAGAGGTGAGCCAGCTCCCATCGTCTCTTTTGGGGAGGACAACGAGAAAGAGGTCATATACCCCACGACAACGCGCTTGTGGTAACCATGTTGGTCACCAACTGCACCACCCAGCGGATCCTCATCGACAATGGGAGCTCCGTAGACATACTCTTTTGGGAAGCCTTCACACTTATGGGGATTGACGCCGCCTGGCTGAAATCGGCTCCCATGCCGCTGAAGGGCTTTTCTAGTGATATGGTCCACCCAGTCGGGACCATTGCGATGTCGGTCCTCACAGGCACCACCCCTTGTGCAGCATCCATAATGGTGGACTTCTTAGTGGTGAAAGCCCCATCCTCGTACAACGCCATCATCGATAGGCTCACCCTCAATGCCTTATGAGCAGTAACATCAACCTACCATCTCAACATGAAGTTTCCAACTTCTCAGGGCGTGGGCGAGATCCGAGGCGAATAAGTGCTGGCCTAAGAATGCTATGTCCAAGAGCTGAAGTAGAAGAGACATGCATCGCCAAAAGAGCCCAGGCAAGACTAAGTCTATGACTTGTCCTGCCGGGCTTGAGGGGGAATGTGAGGGATGTATGACCTCAAAAAGGCAAAGCAAAAGGACCAAGGACTACCTCATCTTCTATCTTTTAATCAGTATGTTCTTTGGTGTAAATAATCAGCATATTTTAATTAAAAAAAATAGAATTTTTTCAGGACAACACATATCATTCACTCCAACCTTCATGGTAAAGATAAAAATGTCTTTCAGCCAGTAAAGGGTCATCAACAAGAAAAAGCATCATTAATCAATGCATACCTTCATTGCAAGTGTCAACGGGCGGGAACTGGTCCAGTTCCAAACTACCTGAACAATGTACCTCCTATGGGGCCAAAGGGATGAGCACGCTTAAGGCTACTCTACCCCTCCCATGATGGAGAGCGGGTCCAGCCTCCAGCTGCTCAAATAGCTTATCCCAACCCCCTTTGTAGTGAAGTGCAAACCAGCAGCATCACTGTCCGAATTACCTCCTTCGCTGCAACGAAATGTGGGCCCAGCTCCAGCCTGACCCAAACTTACCATTTCTGCGATGTCAACAAGCGGGAACGGGTCCAGTCTCAAACGGTTCGAACAAAGTACCTCCCACGTGGCCTAAGGCACTCTACCCTTCCCACGATGGATAACTGGTCTAGCCTCTCTGGCTACCAGACCACCCACATCGATGTCCAAATTACCTCTCCAGGGACCTAAGGGGTGGTTTGCTCAAGGCATCCCAACCCCTCCATGGCGGAATGCAAGTAGTGCTCAACTACACGAAGGCAAGGAGTTACCTTCGTCATAAGCGCCAACAGGCAGGAGAGGGTCCAGTCACAAACTGTCCGGACTGCTTACCTCCTATGGGCGGCCCGAATGCCTACCCCAACCTCCACTATGATGAAGTATGGGCCCAACGACAGCCTAACCCAAATTTACCATTTCCTGCGGTGTCAACGGGCAAGAGTGGGCAAAGTCTCAAACTGCCAAAACAACCTACCTCCTTACAGGATAAATGGATAGGTGAGCCAAATGCAACTTTATCCTTTCGCAGGTGGAGAGCGGGACCAGCTTCAGGTGGCCTGAAAGCTTACCCTGACAAATGAAAGAGGGAACCAGTTACATCGTTGTCCGAATTACCTCCTCAAAAAAATGAAAGTGGTGGGTTAAAGTGAGGCAATTCAACCCTCTACGTGGTGGAGAGTAGGCCAAGTCAACTGACTGCCAAAAGGCAACACCAATAGCTAACAAAGCATCAGCAAAGCAACCAACTAAGCTCACCAAGGAGGAACAAAAGGAAAAGACAACTAAGGAAAGAAAAGGACATGAAAAGGCTAAACGGACAGTAACACAAGGAAGAAAGGAAAAGGCCGACGAGCTGTAAATACACAAAGCTTATGGAGACAAGGAAATATATACAGCATCTAGGTGCAAAAAGAAAAAAAAAAAAAAAAGGGAGAATCTAACAAGTGACAAGTTAAACCTTCTGGAAACAAAGGGCGACAAGCTAAGGAAAAAAAGGAAAATGCTAAACGAATCACAACGTAAAGCTAAGGAAAAGAAAAGACAGGAAAAGGATAAACAGATCACAATGCAAAGCTAAGGAAAGGAAAAGACAAGAAAAGGCTAAACGGATCACAAAGCAAAGCTAAGGACAGGAAAAGACTAAACAGACCACAACGCAAGGAAGAAAGGAAAATGCCGACGAGCTGCAAATACATAAAGCTTTCGGAGACAAAGAAATATATAGCATCTAGGTGCAAAAAGAAAAGGAAAGGGAGAAGCCAACAAGTCACAAGTTAACTTGGAAACAAAGGGCAACGAGCTAAGAAAATGACAAGACAAGAAAAGGCTAAACAGATCACAACGCAAAGCTAAGGAAAGGAAAAGGCTAAACGGACCGCAATGCAAGGAAGAAAGGAAAAGGCTGATGAGGTGCAAATACACAAATCTTCCAGAGACAAGGAAATATATACAACATCTAGGTGCGAAAAGAAAAGGAAAGGGAGAAGCTAACAAGTCAGAAGTTAAAGCATTTGGAAACAAAGGGCGATGAGCTAAGGAAAGGAAAAGATAGGAAAAGGCTAAACGCATCACGACGCAAAGCTAAGGAAAGGAAAACAAGAGCTAAACAGACCACAGCGCAAAGAAGAAAGGAAAAGGACAACGAGCTGCAAATACACAAAAATTTCAGAGACAATGAAATATATAAAGCATCCATGCACAAAGAGGAAATGAGAGGAAAGGAAAACAAAAGCTGAGCAAGTTGCAACGCAAGGAAATAAAGGAAATATATAAACCATCCATACAAAAATTGGAAAGAAAAAGCAAAAACTGAACAAGTTGCAATACGAGGTGAAAAAATGGAAATATACTTTATTACAACACAAAGCTCTTTGATACAAAAGTCTGCAAATTACAACACAAAGCTCTTGGATACAAAAGTGTGCAAATGTCAACATAAAGCTCTTGGATACAAAAGGCTACAAGTTGCAACGTAAAGCTCCTGGAAACAAAGGCCGGCCAGTCATAGCGCAAAGCCTCCATATACAAGGGATGACTGGTTGTAATGCAAAGTCATTGGCTAGCAGGGAAGAAACCTGACCATATCATATCTCATTAGAAGCTAAAGGCTAAGACCTACATCATTTGTTCCCCCAGACCCAGGCACCAGAGACTGCATCTCAGAAAAATCCTTGTAGAGCAAATCACAACTTGTTGACGTTCCCCAAGAGTTGAAAGAAAACAAACTAAATGACAAATACAATGAGAGTTGGGACATTCCAGAGTTGATTTCTACCTCGGGAACATACCGTCAAATGTCCAAAATATGAAGAAAGAGAATGCATTTCTACACGAGCACGCTGCTACGGATGAAGGAAGTGAAGAAATATGATGCATTTCTGTGAAACAAAGATAGCCAAACGGAAACCACCTGCCAAACGGGCTCAATAGACTGGATGCACTTCTGTACAAGAAATGCAATAGGAGCCAAGCTCCCCAATCCAACAGCCTCTCAGGAACGACAAAGGAATGAAAGAGAGCAGACAAACCAACGAAAAGGAAGAGGCAACAGAGAAAGGAAGGAAAACTCCTAGGCTTACAAAGAAAGGAGAAAGAGGTTGGATGCATCACTAGCCAGGGAAGGGAGGCCTTATTTAGGCAAACATGACGGTTGAAGTCCAGTGGCACTGGTGCTTACATGCCCTATCCGAAACCCCTAGATTCCCATGATTCCAGTAGCCCATATTCAATGACACGACGTGGGGAAAATAACTGACGTGTAGAATTAATGATGGATGGATTGGAGGGACCCCTTTTAATGTGGAGTGAAACCATTAGACCTTGCCATGATTATGGAAGCCCAGCAGTTGCCCAAAAATGCACAGGAAACGAAGAGGCGCCACCGACATGATTAAGGACGGGGGCGCGACACATGGAGGCAACCTAAGGCATGTTCACGTGCCCAAATAAAAGGAAGGAAAGAGACTCGACGAGGTGAACCCCACCTACATGGGACAATCAGAGAAGGAAAAAGGCTCGGTGGGGTGCAACCCCACCTAAAGAACAATGAACGGAGTGAAACAGAAAGAAGGACTAAAAGGCTCGGCGGGGTGAGACCCCACCTAAAGATCCACAGATGGGGCAGTCAAAGAAGAAAAAAGACTCAGCAGGGTGCGACCCCACCTAAAGAACAACAAATAAAGTAAAAAGGAATGAGGCCAAAGGAATTCCCATCACGCACGCTCGATAGGAGTTGACAGAGTAAAAAGGAATGGGGCCAAAGGAATTCTCATTGTGCACGCTCGATAGGAATTGACGGGGTAAAAAAAGGAGGGGAAAAAGAAGAGGGAAGAAAAAGAAGAAAGCCCCTAGAAGGTCAACGAGTAAGGGGTGAACAACACAACCCACCCGGGGCACTATTAACAAAAATCCGGAAGGATTGGTGGGCCAGCTTACAGCCAAGAGAACGACGAACAAAGACAGAAGTAAAAGGAAACGAAAGTAAAAACAATCAACTATCATCAATGCTAGAGGAAATAGCAAAATGCAGAGTAGAGTCGTATTTACATAACGTACAAGAAGCTTGAAGGCAACACAAATATCTATACATTTACAAAAAGTATGTGGGCCTAGCACAAGGCTTACAACAACAACAACAACAAAAAAAAAATAAAAGGGAGAGGGGGAAAGAAGAAAGAAGAACTTAGAGCTAAGAGTTGGCTACGTCATCTTCGGGAGCCTTAGGATCGGGGACGTCGGTCCAAGGGACATCAGGCGCAAGAACCCCATCACCAGGAACAACCACTTCGGGCACAACAGGAGCCACATGAGTCGTCACAGCGGGGGATAGGGGAGCCAAGGGACCTATGAAAGTGTCAGGCATCTCGATCCTGCCCAACTTACAACCGTCCTTAAAGGCCAATTGGTCTTCCTCAGCTCTAGAGAGGTTAAGCTTCTGTAGGAACTTCTTAAAGGCTCAAGGGAATAGCAGCGAACTCTCCAAAATGTGGTCCTTCAAAGATCGCATACCTTCCACGCACCCGTGCACCCAGACTTTGTTCCGAATGACTGGGGCCTGTTTCAATTGGGTGTCCAACCCCTAAACCACCCCCAGCACCTAGGACACATCACTCTCGTTGTCCGCCAAAAGCCCTTCCAAGGTCGATATCCGTCACCTCACCGTGGGCGGGTCACTCGCAGACTGGGCAGCGTCTTCCTTCACGGTGTCACACTCCTTCTTTAACTTCTTCATGCAGTGGCTAAGCTTCTTAACTTGCTTTCCGCTTCCTCCTACCGCATCTTCTTCAGCACTAGCTCTAGATGCTCCCTCTCCTCCTTTTCGCCTTGAGCAAACTGAAGGGTGGTGTGGGCCAGGGAGCAAAGATCCTAGTTCTCCTGAGCAACAACTTCCTAGCTATCCACAATAAAGGCTACCAGGCAGGAAGTACCATAGCAATCACAAAGCCAAGAATCAAACAACAAACTACAAAGGCACCAAGGGTGACAAAGGAAGAAAGTAGCAAGTAAAAGGAGGAGCAAAGAGAGGAACCTCATGAAAGAAGTCGCATAAGTCTTTGACCACCCAGCCAATGGCCTTCACGCGATGCCCCGGTTTCCAATCGGGCCGATGGGGAAATGACCTTTACCGGCTCTCCCCTTCAGAAGCAAACTCTTGTATCAAGCTGAGGTGCAATCTGGACCTTGGTTGGATCAATCAATGTTGGTATCGGCCCTTCAGCGTCCTCCCTCAATAGAATCCCTTGTGGCATCAATGGATCCTCACTAACAGGGATGCCGGGAAGGGACCCATCATCTGTTGCTTGATGCTTCACCCTCGAAACACAATCTTCGGAAGCAAGAGCGGCCACCTCCTCAACAACAGGAGTCAACTCTCCATGCAACTCAAACTTCTTTCCACCAGCCTCCCGAATTGCATTGTTCTAGTTAGTGACAATCAGTGATAACTTTGCAGGAGGCATTGCGACAAGCCCGGAATCTGCGTCTCCCGAGGGAACCTCCGGCTCCTTCCCCAAGGCCTCACCACCAACGCTTGAACAGAGTGGTGAAGGAAGACTGGAAGTATCCTTGATGCCTAACTCTAGAGGGGTGTCTCCTAGCATCGGGCCAACGAGGTACATCCATGTCAAAGGACCCCCTAAGCTCGACACGGATATTTTCAACATCCCACATAATGTCGAGAACGTCAGGGTGAAATGGCTAAGTAGAATGAACAACTCCTGGAGCATTCACTGAGGACTTTGATGCACTTGACTCCACCTGCACTATTGGGACAACAAGCGACTTCGCCGGCACCTCGACGAGGCCAACAGAGGCCACAAAAACAACAGGGTGTTGGGCTTCAGGATTCCCCAGCCCCCTCTCTGAAGAAGGCACGACCAGGGAAACAGATTCACAACTCGCTTCAGCCCCTCCTGACCGAAGTCTTTTCCCTAGCCCCCCATTAGGCGCTCCCAAATGAGGCTTGTCGGCAAAGTCTGAAGGAGGTCAAGAACTGGGTTAGCCGCAGGGTCAGCATGACAGAGAGGGACCAAATAGGTCCTAAGGTTATCCTTCGAAAAGATCTCCCTGGAGTGATCACTCGCCCATCTCTTGGTTCTTCAACTTCATTGTTTTCAGGAAGTTCCCTCCTCAAGATCTCATAATCCTTCATAGCATCTGCCTATATTTCCAACTGCAATCCATGGTAACTAAAAAGCACAAACCATACAAATTCTAAAAATTTGAAAGAAAATAAATTGAACGTAAAGTTAAGCCAATTACCTTACTGTTTGAGGCTACCTTTTGAAAAAAGTGATTTTAGCTCACGTTCAAGATGAAGTTGGATGATCATTTAAAATAAAATATAAAAAAATTAAATTAAATAGATAATAAACTAATATTGTTGATGTCATGTTCGCATTCCAAGCAACTCCACCTAGCTGGTTCGACTGATTCCTGCAAACACTAAGAACGAGGGGCTTGGGGGTAGCCGAGGTACCTCCGATACTTAAGTTAGATGAGTGATTTTGTATGTGTATCGAATGAGAGTAGAAAATAAGCTTAGAGAGAGAGAGAGAGAGAGAGAGAGTCCCTCCCCAAGGGGGGTATTTATATACTAGGTCTGGACGATTCTCCGACAAATGGATCATGATGGTGTCATCCGTACCCTGACGAACGAACCGTGGTGGTGTCACCCGTACTCTAGTCGCATTCTCTACTAGCCTCCTGTCAGGTGGCAGGAAACCCACACCCGATCGTGGCGACCATTGACAATTTTGGCCTGTGCCGTGGCATGCCCATCTCCGTCCTTATATTTAATGTGGTGTGGCCTCAGTTAGGTGCACCCCCACTGTCTAGGTTTGTGTAGTCGTCAGTACTCGAGTGACAGGGTTCTCCCTATAGGCTTCTGACTAGGCTCCATGTTGGGCGCGTTCCACTTCTCCACTTCCCTATAGGCTTCCTGGGTTGGCCTTGCCGCCATAACCCTAGGCCCGATCTGCATCACCTGGGCCATGTGGGTTGGGCCTACTCAATCTGGCCCATGCCTGGAAATTACTCCCCTCACAAATACAAACAAGATTTTAAAGTTTCAAGTAATTCATATATAAATTTATCTTCAAGGTCGATCGACAATACGCATTCTTCCAACTCATAGATGTCGACTGATTTGGTTTCTTGCCAATTTTGGCCAGTGCAAATGAGGGCTAAGACTATGAACTCTTAAAAGGATCTAAGATACATCCTCTAGTATTAAATGTGGACTCTAATGCAATAGTGAAAATAGGGGTGACTAACACACTACGTGCTACCTCAGTAAGGACAGGATAATTGGTGGTATTAACCCTTCATCAATCTAAATGTCAAAACCATGTGAGTTTTTAACACACCCTTCAGACAAATACCTCTCTAGTTTCAATCTAAACTCCATAAAACTCTACTCCTCAAGGTATTTGTCTAACATGATATCAAACCTACACAGAGGCAGTGTTGGTTCATTACCAATGTTCGTAAAAGTAGTGCTTGGCCTCCCTTGGTCTCTATAATATCCGCCAACTCGTGTCATTTGCAATATTTTAATCAAAACTTCCTTATCATTATTTTTGTATCGTGGATAAGCACAATGTGCATAGAAGCAATTCACACACGACAAAAAATTTAGTGGTGGACACCTTAAGTTGTTTTGCATCATACTTCACAAGTTCTTGGCACGACACACTCTTTCTTCTGCATTTCTCTTAACATTAGATATTTGACTTTTTTGAACTCTTTTAATTCTTAGATGAGAAGTTTCACATTCATTATGGAGGTGGTCATCATGGATGATGTGTCTTCTTGTAGTGGAAATTGAATAGCTTAGCACAATAAATGAGTTGGGCTTTCAGATTATCACAGTCAATAGGTCTCACTCTAGTAAAGTGTTTCTATACCATCGACTGATTGCTAGATGGTTTTTTGGATTTTTTGAGTAAAAGTGAGGTAGAATGTGTGGGGTTTTGTATATGTGTAGATAAAGGGGTTGGAAAACTCCCAAACTCCTCCATTTCCACTGGAAGAGAAGAAGAGTCATCACCAACCCCTTGAATTGTACTAATATTACAATTCAGTATATTTTTTCATTTGTTATTGAATAAAAGGACCACTAAATACACTATAATAAATAATATAAAATATTTAAAATGATGATTCTAGTGACTTGCGAGGTTCCAATTCCATATTAAGATTTTGATGTTTCATTATTGACATAATATATAAAATAATGGAACAGAGGTGGAAAATGGAGGCCACAAAGACATGTGAAGTGATGGTGTACAAAAATTTCCACACAAGTTTTGGCCATGTGGACCTCAAAAAAGTTCTTCATCTATGCGCACGAGAGGAGGGGCTGCTACCAAAGTTTTGAATTTCGTATCATACCAACCAGTACGGTCTGTATTTACCGTACCGATCACTACACAGGTATGGAGGAAATAGTTGTTTTGTACCGAGTCAAATACCGGCCGTTTTGGTCAATACTGGCCGAAACTTATATTTTTGTATTTTTAGTGTATTTTCATAATTTTTACTCTAATTTTCACATTTCTAGATTGTTTTCTTAATTTTTTTAATCCCCTTTTCTTGAGTATTGAAAATCAAATCCCTACTCCCTTATTCGTAATAAAAATGAGTGATTATGATTTTTTTAATATTTGGATTGAAAACTTATAATTATTATTGAGTTTTATAAGTATATGTTTTAACTTTTTAAGACTTGCATTGATGTTATTTTGAAATATAGTTTATATATATAATTAATTTATCTATATATAAACTATCCCGAAACGATGACGATATCAAAAAATTTCGTTCCAGTGCTTTAACCAAATTAAACGGTCACCGAAACGGTATTTAAAACTTTGGTTGGTGCACATTATGATAGGTTTGTATGCATCTTTATTTTTATTATTATTATTATTCTTTTTATTATTGTTGTTGTTGCTGTTCTTATAATAATTATTATTGGTATTCTTATTATTGTTGTTATTATTACTTTTATTGCTGTTATTATTATTGTGATTGTTATTATTAATGTTGTTGTTGTTGTTGTTATTCTTATAATAATTATTATTATTTTATAATTATTATTATTGTTATTATTATTATAATTGTTAATGTTGTCAGCTAACAATCAAATGTCCTTAAGGCAATGCTGGCTTTTACTGCTTTAGTTTATGGGACTTGAATCATCGTATATGGCTTAAACTGTTTCTGGGAAAAAAAAAAAAAAAAAAAAGAGTAGATTTCAATAAGATCATGTTTGTCTGTCAAAGTCACAAAGGGCAGGTGGCTTTGAACACTTATATTCTAGAACCCCGGCCCTAGCATGTCTCACCAAAAGTTTGTATATACAATTTGTTTAGATTTTTTCTTTGCCTAATAGTTAGTTTGGATTGAGTCTCTCAATTATTTATAAATTTTAATTCATAAATCTTACTATTATTCACAAACCATTCCAACTTATCTCTAAATTTAAACGGGACCTTAATTCAAAGTATGGTGCCTATTATGTGTTGTGTTATTATAGGGGTAAGAACACTAGTATTGGATTATGCATTTGTATATGTATTTACATATTTGCATGATATGACCTTAATTTAGATTGTATTGGATTATGCATATCTAAAAATTTGCATAGTTATAAATAGTATTTTTATAAATTTGAAGATATACTGTTCACATTTCAAATCTTATTTTTTTTTTTATTTTTTTATCTCTCCTCTCACAACTATTATTTTACTATTCACTCTACAAATGTTATTTTATCATTAACTCTATAAATGTTATTTTATTATTCACTCTACAAATGTCATTTTACAAATGTAGTGGATGCTAATTATAAAATATATAGAAATAATAATATTAAGAAAAAATTAATAATAATATTTTATTATTATTTTGACTTAAATATATATAATTCAATAAGAATGTTTTTCTTAAATGACAATCAATCTTCAAAAGATATAATTTTACATATGCATGTAAATAAATCAATACTAGTACTACAAGAGGTAGTAGAAGTTGAGATTAAAATTTCCACAAGTTCTGGTCATGTGGACGAAAAGAGTTCTTCATCTATGCCCACGAGGGGAGGGGCTGCTATACGTTTTGGCAAGTTTGTATGCACCTTTATTATTATTATTATTATTATTATTGTTATTATTATTGTTATTTTATTTTTTATTGTTATTATTATTGTTGTTTTTGTTTTCATTATTATTATTATTATTATTATTATTATTATTATTGGTAATGTTGCCAGTTAACATTCAAATGTCCTTAAATTAGGGCAATGCTGGCTTTTACTGCTTTAGCTTATGGGCCTTGAAGCATCATCATATATTGTTAATTTGTTACTATTAGAGCAGCAATATTTTCAGCCTGTCCAATGCCTCTAGTTTATGGCTTAAACTGTTCTGGGAAAAAGAAAAAATGAAAGATTCAATAAGATCATGTCTGTCTGTCAAGTCACACAAGCGATTTTGCACACTAATCTAGAACCTTTAACAAGATGCGGTTTTAATCCTCAGCCTAAAACGACGTGGTTTTGAGACTAAATTAA
>QEOT01007700.1:0-46111 GCA_003123785.1 Pterocarya stenoptera | reverse complement strand
TGTTGATTATGATGACTACGAAGATGATCACAACATTGAATCCAACTTGTACGCACAACAAAGGAAGCCTGCTTCAACCTTAAAAATCAAACTTTGTCTGCATGACAGAATCTCTTGGCCCAGGAAATCTAATCTTGACCCATAATGATGGCAGAAAGATGAGTTGTTTTCCATCAAGACGACAGACGACGAAGGGGAACAGAGGCGATGGTGATGGCGTCGTGATGAAGAGAAGTGAGGATTCTGGGAGGGGGGGCTAGCTGGCAGGGTTTTCTTAACGTTGACATCGATTGTGGTTGACTTCAAATTTGTTTCAAGTGTATGGAGGAGCAGTTATGTAAAGTAGTTATTTTTATTTTGTATTTAACTTAAGCTTCGTATGAATGAAAATATGATTATTTAACCTGATGTATTTGGAGGCTCCTCGAATTGCCAATAGTACTATTATTTTGTGATGGTTCATCCATGCAAATTCCAGCATATTCGTGTGGTACCTTACATGGAGAGGGCTTTTCTTTTTACTAGAAGAACAAGAACTACAAAACAAAACTAGAAGGTAGTTTCCAAAAATACATTCGAGTTTATATATATATATATATATAAAGTATATAAAGTTGCTTCGAGGGGCTCCTTGTGCTGCATGCTCTGCTGCATCTTTCTTTTTTGACTGCTGTGTTCCCAAGCACTCCAAAATAACATCTGAGGCTTCTATTTCCACAATCACCTTGAAAGTGAATCTGCAAGATATGCGAATTGACCAACACAGATCTCAAATCTGTCAATTGACCAGGCTTCAACTTTGGATAAGCTGAATAAAGATATGATGTAATTAAGTAATCCAAGACAGCATCTCCAAGAAACTCCAATCTCTGGTGAAAAAAGACATTTCAAATTATCACATGATAAAATGTTGCATAGTTGTGCAACTGTCATAAGAGATATTAAGCAGAGAGAATATTATTGTCTAGTACCAGAAGTAGAAAGGACATAGTGCATACCTGATAGCAGCCTCCTCCATTCTTGTTGTGCGAAGGATGTACAAATGCCTGTATAAGCAGACCTCTATGGAGAAACTGATACCCTAACAAATTTTCAAGGGAAGGAATGTCCAAAGAAGTAGCAAGCGGGATGTAGCTAGTGTTTGCTATGCAGGCCTTAGAAACTTGTGAGGCTTCAAAATATACCCGTATGCCAATCCATCGAAGAAATGCAATTGCAGCTCTGAAGCCACTATCAACTATGAAGGCTCCAACAAGAGCTTCAACCACATCAGCGATTGTTTTCTTATGAAGCCAGTGGTGACCTCTACTGCATCTAGTTGGACTGGAACTTGCATGATCTGCTAGACCACTTGAATGCTGGAAATGAACAGCTGCTCCTGTCTCCTTGTTGCAGATTATTGGGCAAGAGCGGCCCAGAGCAAAGAATTGGCAGGGATCAAATGAATAATCACGGATGTAAACCTGAGATAAGAGAGTATACCAAGTGCTTAGTTAATGAAACCTACTAGAAGAACACCTCAGTAATTAATCCATAAGGTGTTTATTTTGCTAAGAGAGTTTTCCACACCGCACTAGCAGAAAACATGCATTAGTTAGTGGAAACAATATCAGCCAAATAAATTCTTAAATATCAAAGAAGTGGGGTCTTGGCCAGACCACAGAGAGAGAGGGGGCAACATTTATTTATTTATTTTATTTTTTATAAGTGTGACAAAACACATGAGAAGATTTGGAATTTTAAAGTGCCAAATGCATTACTGTGGAAAGTACGTATGTGTCTCAATCTCTCTCTCAATTCTTAATTATAGGATGCATGACTTTAAAATAAATGATAATGATGATGATACTGGTTGAACAGGGATATTATGATGCAACTGTGTTACCGGAAAATCAGACTCCAGAGTGCTTCTGTTAACAGAAAGAATTTTTAGAAAATGAAATTTTTAAGAGGGGGAATGATGATGTCCTACTAAGGGCAAATGAAGAATCTGTAATAAATATTGAGGGGCTACACTATTTGGAGGATGTAAGTGGAATTGTAGTATATGTCGTTGTGTTTTATAAAGAACCTGTGACAGCTCCAATCATCCTCATCCCGATGATTGGCGTCATTGGCGGCCCCCAGAACCGTTTTATAAAAGTTGGGGAGTGAATGTTGTATACAAGAATGAAAGCAAAGCACATGAAAGAAGAAAAATGGATTGAATTAATGATAGTCCATTTCCTGTTGCTGCTAATTTTTTGGAATTTCAGCTGAGATTTTCCTTTCATTGCGATAAGTGAGGAATCTTCATGCTACCAATTAGCTTGTAAGCTGTTCACTTTGTTCATTTACTTATAGCCATTAGTTTGTTTCTTCTATAGCCTTATTACAAAAAGTTTTTGCTAAAAACACATGCTGAAAAACCAGAAAACGCCTTCTCATTCAAGAACTCCCATTAAGTTGGAAGGCAACATATACAAAACAAAGAAATATTGGTACAGACTTATTTACATCTCAAATATACTAAATCAGCTCTTTCTAAGATCAACCAACCCCTTGACACTTTCCAACAGTAGGCATAAGCAGAGACTATGTGGTATACAAAGCCATATCAAATGGAACAATCATCAAAACAAGCCATTTCACACCTCAGCAAAGACAAAATTCCTATTGGTTTCCAATGTGTTGCGTAGCCTATGTGGTATAAAAGCATGAAAGGAAAGCAAGGGAAGAAAAAGAAACAAGGTTGTAACCCATCCTTTAAAAGGCCTCAGCAAAGATGGAAAGTTTCAAAGAAAGAGGCGTTCTTCAACTTGGTTGGGATAACTGTTGAAAATTGAAATGGATGATCCGTACGTACTCCAAACTTTGTGTCTGATGTTCCACACAACATATTAGCTCCTTGTTCCTCCACGTATTGATCACTTCTAGCTATCAGCTATGACCTTTACTTAAAGCAATATTGACTTATTGTTTGACATGTCTCACACCATGTTGATAATGACTATCGTAGAGCCATACATACTCCAGCAAAGAAATCTGATGTTTGAATCTTAATATGACCTTTTTGGTTCTGGGACACTGTCTGCAAAAACAATTTAAACTTCCTCTTTTTTAGAAGATTTAAAACTTGTTGATACAGAATAGTTAAGGATCTTTGCCACTATGGGAATCTAATAGGCATTGTGGGGTTTTGTTAGGCGTATGCAGGCTGCAGCCAAATAAATTCTTGGATGAACCAGCTTGAAATGATCTTCATTTCAACTCGCACTGGTTTTAAAAACGGATGAATTAGGGATATCCCAATTGGAAGATAACAGATCACTTCATGCAAGATCCTCAACAAGAAGAACTTGTCAAAAAAAAAAAAAAAATCCTCAACAAGAAGAGAACTATGACAGAAAAGTCAAATAATAACCTGAATCCTCTGGCTTTCGGTTGCAGAGCAAGTTACGCAAGCAAAAAAGTGGTTTTGCATTCAGAAAAGGTTGGTCAGGGTACTTAAGCTCAATGCCAAACCTGGCTTCCAACATTGAAAGAAAAAACTAGAAACAGTTCACGACCTCTTGATTGTATGAAGCTAGAAACAGTTTCTGGGAGATGAAACCGAATCACAAAGCAGCATGTCTGAATATCAAGCCCTTCTTCACCAACTTTAGTTGCAACCAAAAGATTTAACAACAAATAGGAATAAATAACAAGCCACAATCTCTAGAGAGTCAATGACATCATCACCATCATTTAAAGGTTTGCCCAATATCACTCTAATTACAAGGGAAAGCACATTTGAGTGATACGCTATTTAGTATTTTATACTGGAAAGCACTTTCCACCCAGTTGATGCATTCCTGTTGAGAATGAAGAAGAAGAAGAAGAAGAGAGATCTTTTGAAGAGGAAAATTTTGTCACGTAGATCTTCTATTTTGCTGGAATTCATTAATTGCTCCATACGAATTAACAATGGAAGAACTCTTGTTTGTTGTAAGATCACTGAAGGAAGGTTGGTCATAAGTTTGGAGAGTTTGCTTGTACACACAAACAAAGACCTTTATACAGAATGTGGCCACAGATGACCAAAAATCAATGGAAAATACTATAGACAGAATTTCACAAAGGAATCCCACACACAGATGTACCGGTAGTGTGCCACGTATCCCCTATTTTTTTTTTTTTTCCTTTTCCTTTCTCCTCTTCCCCGTTCCAGCCCCCTGCCATCTCTGATCTCCCCATGCCCGCTCCCCATTATATTGAGATTTCAATACATACAACAACTGATGAGGGGTCAAGGTTTGTGCCTGCGGCCTGGCTGTAGATCAGGATGATGATCACCAGCTTCGATTTTAAGCTATCCTGCAAGCCTGCCCTCCTATTTGATGAGAGGTCATTAAGAAATACATTCTTCCATTTCATTTTAACTTGATAGTGATTATACAAATTAAGTAGCATTCCTTTTCATGAAGAAAAGTGTTAGAATTATAAAAAGAATTCATAAAAATAAACATGATATAACTAATTGATGTGAATTTTTAAATTTATTTTACAATAAAAATAACTTTAAAATGTCGCAAATTACATTATGTCACACCAATTTATAAATTTATTTTTATAAAAAAATTTTGGATGAAATATTTATATTTCTCAATCAAAGAGAAGATTCGTTCACAACTCTATGAAGGGCTTTGACTTAAATCTGGCCTATTAAAATTTGACTTACATATTCTGTAAAAAATGAATGGACAAGATTAGAAGATTTATGGAAGGGCAATTCTACGGAGACTGAAGGTCTACTAATAGAATTGACCGATTATTACTAAATTACCTTTTTTTTTTCTTTTAAACATTAAGAAAAATATTTCTTAATATTTATTAAAATAAAAATAATAATAATTTAATATATGTTGGCCTAAATGAGGCTGGGGGAGTGTTAAAGTATGAAATAATATTCGCATCCGCAACTATTTGAGATAAGCCAAACCCACACCATTATCAAATTACCAAAATACCCTCGTAATAAAATTCAAATTCCTTTCCTTTCTGCATTTCAAACTCCGAAATTGAGAGGGACGAGATGAGAGAATGAGAAGGCAAGCAAGAGACGATGAGAGAGAGAGAGATCGAGAGGATGAGAGAGAGATAGAGCTGATGAGAGAGAGAACTGATGAGAGAGAGACAGTAAGGGAGGAGAGAGAGAGACGAGATGAGAGAGAGACGAAGACTGAGAGATGGTGAGGGAGGAGAGAGAGAGCTGATGAGAGAGAGAGACCGAGAGGATGAGAGAGAGTCGAGGATGAGAGAGAGAGCTTGGACTGAGAGAGAGCTAATGAGAGAGAGAGACAGTGAGGGAGGAGAGAGAGAGCTGATGAGAGTGAGAGAGAGAGACAGAGACTAAGAGATGGTGAGGGAGGAGAGAGAGAGACGAGACGAGACGAGAGAGAGACGGAGATGAGGGAGGAGAGAGAGAGCTGATGAGAGAGAGACGAGATGAGAGAGACGAAAATTGAGAGATGAGCCGGATGAGAGAGAGATGAGAGAGAGACCGAATTGAGAGAGAGGAGCGGGTGAGAGGATAAAAAGAAAAAAAATCAGAGGACTGCCACGTAGCGGTGTACAACATGCTACAGTGGCGGATCCCTATCATTACTCATGTAAC
The DNA here is from genome assembly GCA_003123785.1 of Pterocarya stenoptera. Classification (NCBI taxonomy): domain Eukaryota; kingdom Viridiplantae; phylum Streptophyta; class Magnoliopsida; order Fagales; family Juglandaceae; genus Pterocarya; species Pterocarya stenoptera. Next base: position 40,476 of record QEOT01007700.1, on the reverse strand, counting down.
TAAAGCATTAAATTTATCATTTTTCATTAGGGGCAAGTTTACATTAAAGTACACACCTATCATACCATAAATATAACGTCAGAATTATTGTTTAAAATTAAATTATTTTAGTAACTGAAAAAATGCCACGGAAGGTAATTCTTTTAATTGCTGTAATAGAGTCAAGACATTATTAAAGACAAGAAAAGGCAAAGTACTTGTAAGATCCTACCCAACGATTAATTCTACTACGGCCTTTTCTTTATGGTTTAAAAAGCATATCATGTGATGGTGTGAGACATCAATGGATGCAATAATTTATATTATGGTCTTGACGAATACAATTAAATTAAAGGTTGGATTGCAAGTTTTTTTTTTTTTTTTCAAATGATAAAATGGCAACCACTTAATTAAAATTAAAGAAACAATTAAAAAGTTGGATTGCAAGTTTTGTTTTTAAAAAATACTACTTTACTCATTCTATTTACCTCCTCATTTTGATATTTCATGTTTTTTTAATTTTTTTTTCATTTTTTTCTTTACTTAATAGTTTAGGAAATGGCTATTAATGTATTGATATTTTTTTAATATTTTTTTAATGTTAAAAAATATAAATTAAAAAAATTGAGAAAAAATAAAAAGAAAACTTTTAACTGGCGGTAACAATGAGCGGTGTACTCTGAGCAGCAGAGTAGCACCGCTCTTTGTTTTTCCTTCCAGAAATGATAAAATAACACCCACTTAATTAACAAGTTATACACAATTTATTCATAAATATTAATACTTATTAAAAAAGTTCCCTTTTTTTTTAATTTAAGGTGTCTAATTTTAAAAATAATATTACTTTACTATGTCGGAGTATTAATGCAGTTGTTATTGTACCACTGTTAATTTATTTTGTTTTGTTTTGTCGTTTTTTTTTTTTTTTTACCAGAACTCACGAGAACATTGTGTGAAAATGGCATCTCTTAAGGCTTGAAGAAGTTGCAAGGAAATTGCCAAGAAGTTACTGAACAGTTCTCTTTTAATAATTTAACGCCGCATTGACTCAATGACTTCACTTTAGTCCGATCCTTAAGAAAGTCACACGCACACACATGAGAAGCCTAACAAGTCAGCTTGTCTGCCGCCCCATTTGTACCGCCAAGTGTACTGCTTAGATAAATTTTTTTTTTTTTACTTAATTATTAAGAAAGTGATTTTAAATGTATTAATATATTTTTTTAATTTTTTAAATGTATTTAAATATGTTAAAAAAATATGAAAAGTAAAATGAAAAAAAAAAAAAAATTTTACACTGAGCGGTACGTCCAGCAGTAAACTCTGGACGGCAGAGTAGCGCGATTCTTTCTTTTATTTGTTCAATTTGGATATAAAATAAATGTAGAATACTGGAATATAAAATAAACACCTAATTTGTAGTTCAAACTTTGGCTGCTGCACGTTATGGTAGGTTTCTATGCATCTTTATTATTATTGTTGTTGTTGTTGTTCTGATTATTATTATTATTATTTATAGTATTATTATTGTTAATTATTATTATTTATAAATAGTATTTCTATAAATTTGTAGATATACTGTTCACATTTCAAATCTTATTTTACTACTTTTTTATCTCTCCTCTCACAACTATCATTTTATCATTAGCTCTATAACTGTTATTTATTATTCACTCTACAAATGTTATTTTAAAAATATAGTGGATGCTAATTACAAAATATATAGAAATAATAATATTAAGAAAAAATTAATAATAATATTTTATTATTATTTTGACTTAAATATACATAATTCAATGAGAATGTTTTTCTTAAATGACAAAATCAATCTTCAAAAAATATAATTTTACATATGCATGTAAATAAACCAATACTAGTGCTACAAGAGGTAGTAGAAGTTGATAACTTAAAAGAGTTTTATTCAAAATATATTAATAATGCAAATATTTAAATTAGTTTTTTAAAAAATGTAAAAAAAATTCATAGATCTTCACACATCCACATCTTGTGGTTGCCGAGGGCCAACTTTAACTTGACTCCTCAATCTTGAGACACTGTGATGGTGGCTTGTTAGCCACTGCCACACTAACTTGGTGCATGGCTAGAAGCCAGCCCTAGTTTTTGTTTTAATTATTTCTTAAACCCCATAAAAATATTCCTCAAATATTCTTCCATTCAAACATTATCAACCAAATTGATCCAAATCAACGGATAGAAAACAAAATAGACCCAAATCAAGAGAGAGAGATAGCGAGTGAAACAGATTTGGTTTCTTGACGTGAACGATGGAGAGGCTGTTCGTATGATTGACGAAGCCACACAGAGTGATGAAGTTTCAATCAATCGAGGAAGAGTGGTCTAGCATTAGAGTTTTTTTATCATTTTTTTAAATATTTTTAAATATTTTTTTTACATCTTTAATCATTAAAAAAATTAAAATAATATATAATTTTACTCACTTTCTTAATCATTAAATAAAATAAAAAATAAAATAAAATAAAATAAAAATAAATAAATAATAATAGGATAATAACCCTTCATTATTCCATTATGGAAAAATAATGATAGAAGCTACTGTTTGCAGCACCTATTTTACACATACGATGTGGTTTCATCCAGACCATCTATTTCTTAAAGTGAGAAAAAAATGAAAGGATGAAAAGAAGCCACATAGTAAGTACAAAGTGTACACTCACAATAATAACTTCTCTATAGCATTGCTCTTCCATTATTAATACAAGACGGCATTATATTTTCTTGAGAAAGGAATGCAAGTTGCGAAGAAATTGCCGACAGGTTTCTCACCTCTTTTAAGGAGTTGCTGAGAAACCTCTATTTTTTTAAGGGTTTTTGTCAGTTGTACCAACGAATGCGTGTGACCAGCCTTTATTATCTTCTCTTCCGTGATGAACCGGCAACCACTTCTCCAGCTGAACAGGAATTATTTGATTACATTCATGAATATTCTTTTTTATTTATTAATTCGACATTCTAACTTAATATAGTATATCTATTAGAATTAACTTCAAAATATATATATTAAACAATTAAAAATATTTTATATGTTGGCCTAAATGAGGGGTGTGTTAAAGTACTAAGTACACCATAATTATTAAATTCATCATTTTTCTTTAGGGGTACGTGTTGAATTAATTATTTTATATGTTGGCCTAAATGAGGATAGTGTTAAAACACCTAGCATACCATAAATATAAAAGAATTCTTGTTTTAAATTAAATTATTTTAATAACTGAAAAAATGCCACAGTAGGTACGTAATTCTTTGACTGTAATATAGAATCAAGAGTCAAGACTTTAAGGACAAAGAAACGCCAAAGTAAGACCTTACCCAAGAATTTCTTCTTATACGTACCCTTTTCTAGCTTCATGTGATAGTGTGGGCATTCATGGAGGCAATAATTATGGTTTTGACGAATTCAATCCTGACCCCAATTAGGCTCGTAAATGAGCCCGTACGTTGGATAGGTTTCTCGATTCTCGTCTGATTAAATTTGAATCGAATTCAATTCATCATAAAAAAAAATAAAAAAAAAGGCCGTGAATTCAATTCATGATAAAAAAAAAAGCTTGGCCGTGATTATTGCATACCCAATAAAATTCAATTTGACTCGGTTAAGACTCGTTTATGTCTTAATCGACTCGTTAGCTCGATTCGATTCAAGTTCATTTATATATTGATAAATATATACATACATGCACCTATCTATATACATATATATATACACACTAAGAAAGGACAAGTGTGTCCAGTTTAATTTTACATAACTTTTTTTATTTTCTAAACAAAGAAATTACTTTAAAAAGTAGAAATAATGAATTATATAAATAAAAAAAAATTCAATTTATCATCTCCTATACTATACAGTAACATGTGATTTCTCATTTTTATCATTCAATTTAAACATATATATTGATGTTTAAATATGTGTCTTTACACATAAAAAATAAAAATAAAAAATCATATATTGGTGTGTGGTGTGGAGATGATGAATATCATTTCTTTAAAAAAATCATTTTACATCTAATATCTTTATTTTAAACCTAGCCGATGATTTTTAAATTGAGTCAAGTATTCTAAAATCTTCTAAATATTTACCAAAATCAAGTTCTAGTTCTGCAATATTATGATTAGTTGATGTCAATTTTAAAAAAAAATCTAATATCAACATTAGAAAATTAATATGTACTTTTTTAATAACGAATAAATAATCAAATTATAATTAGAATTAAAATAAATATTTTTATAGAATATGATAGATTTTGAGAGTCTATTATTTGATGTTGTTGAAAAGTGACTAACTAAATTTATAAAAGTGAATTCTCTAGCTAAATTTTGACCAAACTTTGTTGAGTCTACTATTAATACTCTTATAGATGACTCATTTTTAATATCTCTATAGTCTATATTATTTTATGAAAAAAATTTCTCATCAGTTATTATTCAGTATCTCACATCTAACATCTTATGAAAAATATTCTCACATCTAATAAAAAAATTCTCATATCTTATAAAAAAAATTATAAATATAAAGTATAAGAACGAATAGTAGTTGAACATTTCTCTTATTTTATTTTTGGAACCATTGAATTTGTTGGGATCATGTGGTCATTAAATTATGGTATTTTGTAATTGTTTTATAAATATATAATATTTTAGCTTTAAAAAATATTGAAAATTAATGGAGCGCAACGACTTGACCACGTGGGGGGGAGTCGTAAAGCATCAATTGCAATTAGCAGCACAGCTGGCATTTCATTTTAAATTTCTCTTCCACTTTTGCCCTTCGCCCATGAATATGCTCATTATTGCTCCCTATACCCGTCCTCTCATCTCTTTCCTTTGAGAGTTTTGCCTTCTTATTTTACTCTCGTTCCAATCCACCAAACCCCTTGTGCGAAAATGGCATCTAAAGTTTGAAGTCGGAAGGAAATTGCCAAGAAGTTCCTAAACATCTTTCTTTCAATAATTTAAGGCAGCATTGACTCCGGTGGGGGCTTGAATAGTGAAATGAGAGAAGATATTTTAGATAAAAATTAAAAATTGAACAAAATATTATTAGAATATATTTTTTAATATTATTATTATTTTAAAATTTAAAAAGGTTGAATTGTTTATTATATTTTATGTAGAAATTTATAAAAATTATAATGATGATATAAGATGAGATGAGTTGAAATAATTTTAGTATACAAACTAAGCCTCAATGACTTTACTAACATGTTGTTTAAATAGTGAATTGAGATTATATGAGTTGAAATAAAAATTAAATATTGAATAAAATATTATTAGAATATTTTTTTAATATTATTATTATTTTAAAATTTTAAATTATTTATTATATTTTATATAAAATTTTAAAAAAATATAATAATGAAATAAGTAAATACATTTTTTTTAATAAATAAAATAAGAAAAGACATAAGGACAAGAAACGCTAAGTAAGATCCTACGGTCTACCCAACAATTTCTTCAACGGACAATGCCACCCTTTTCTTTATGGATTAAAAGGCATATATCATGTGATGGTGTCGGACATGGATGGATGCAATAATTATGATCTTGACGAATTATACAGTCCTGACCCCGATCGTAGAGCTTGGAGGGCTTCCTTCGTATAATGGATTTCAACATTAACCACCATTTAGAGTATTCGGATTGGCTTCATCAAAAGTTTAAATAAATGTAAAATATGATAAATTTTATTAAAAGAAAGCTATATTGAATTAGTCAAAGAGATAAATGTAAACATTTTAACTATAGTAAATCTATGTATTTTTTCAAATTTAAAGGGTTACTATTCACTCATCAAATATATTTTTTATTCACTTTTAATCTCTAAAAGTCTTTTCTATTCACATCTGGCTTTGTTTGGGTACCGAGAGTACCTTAGGTACTCTCAAACACTATCACTACTATTCTTTACTTTATTATTACTTTTCACCTACTTTTTCTACTATTCATTACTTTTTACCTACTTTTTACTACTATTCAATATTCTATTATTACTTTTTCACTACTATTCACAAACATTCTCAAACACTTTCACTGCTCAAACCAAGCTTAATCTCCAACCATCTTGTAATAATAATATAAGAATCAAATTAAATTATTAATTAACATATGATTAGTGTGATTATAAAATATGAAAAAAAATAAAAATAAAAATATATTATTATTTTAATAAATTAAATGGCTAATCTAATGTGGAGTTATGGATAAAAATGTTTTAGATATATGAAAAATATATACTTTTCATTAAAATTTAAAAATAAACTTGATGAGTCCAGTACTAATACCCTTACAATCGCCATTTCAGTAAGCATCCCGCAACTTTATTGTGTTAGTTTTAGAGAGAGAATAAAATACTTTTTCCACACTTGATATCCTGCAACTAAAATAAGTGTACCTGTGGGCTGTAGATCAGGATGATCACCAGCTTGGATTTTCAGCTGTCCTGCAAGCCTGCCCTCTTATTTGACTAGAGGTCATTATGAAATACATTCTTACATTTCATTTTAACTTGATAGTGATTATAGAAATTAAGTAGCATTCCTTTTCATTAAGAAAAGTGTTAGATTTATAAAAAGAATTCATAAAAATAAACATATAATAGACTGATATAAATACTTGATGTGAATTGTTCAATTTATTTTACAATAAAAATAATTTTAAAATGTAACATATTACATTATATCACACCAATTTATAAATTTATTTTTCTAGAAAGTTTTTAGATGAAATATTTATATCTCTCAATCAAAGTGAAGTTTCGTTCACAACTCTATGAAGGGATTTGAGTTAAATCCTACTAAAATTTGACTTATATATTCTGTTAAAAAATGAATGGACAAGATTAGAAGATTTATGGAATGGTAGTTCTATGAAAACCGAAGGTCTATCAATAGAATTGACAGATTATTACTAAATTACTTTTTTTTTTTAATATTAAGAAAAGTATTTCTTAATATTTATTATAATAATAATAATAATAATAATAATGTAATATATGTTGGCCTAAATGAGGCCGGGGGAGTGTTAAAGTAGTAACTAAAGCATTAAATTTATCATTTTTCATTAGGGGCAAGTTTCATTAAAGTACACACACCTAGCATACCATAAATATGACAGAATTATTGTTTAAAATTAAATTATTTTAGTAACTGGAAAAATGCCACGGAAGGTAATTCTTTTAATTGCTGTAATAGAGTCAAGACATCATTCTTTTAATTATTTTCTTTATGGTTTTAAAAGCATATCATGTGATGGTGTGAGACAATATCAATGGATGCAATAATTTATACTATGGTCTTGACGAATACAATTAAATTGAAGGTTGGATTGCAAGGTTTTTTTTTCTTTTTTTTTTTTTTTAGAAATGATAAAATGGCAACCACTGAATTAACAAGTTTTTCACAATTTTAATATTTTTTAAAACTTTTAATTTTAAAGTGTCTAAATTTTAAAAATAATATTATTTTACTATATATATATGTATGAGTATTAATGCAGTTGTCATTGTACGTACCACTATTAATTTGTTTTGCTTTGTGTGAAAATTGCATCTCTTAAAGTCAGAAAATTGCATCGTTATTTCATTATTAATACAGTTGTCATTGTACGTACACTCTTCTCATCTGCATTCCTCTTAACATTAGATATTTGACTTTTTTGAACTCTTTTAATTCTAAGATGAGAAGTTTACATTCATTATGGAGGTGGTGCATCATGAATGATGTGTCTTCTTGTAGAGGCAATTGAATAGCTTAGCACAATAATTGAGTTGGGCTTTCAGATTATCACGGTCAATAGGTCTCACCCTAATAAAGTGTTTCTATACCACCGACTGATTACTAGATGGTTTTTTGGATTTCTTAAGTAAAAGTGGGATGAAATGTGTAGGGTTTTGTATATGTGTGGATAAAAGGGTTGGAAAACTCCCAAACTCCTCCATTTTCGCTAAAAGAGAAGTAGAGTCACCACCAACCTCTTGAATTGTACCAACATTACAACTCAAAGTATATTCTTTTATTTGTTATTGAATAATAAAGACCAATAAATAATATAAAATATTTAAAATGATGATTCTGGTGACTTGCTACAACGAGGTTCCAATTCCATATTAAGATTTTTATGTTTTATTATTGACATAATGTATAAAACAATGGAACAGAGGTGGAAAATGGTGGCCACAAAGACATGTGAAGTGATGGTGTACAAAAATTTCTGCACAAGTTCTGCCCATATGGATAAAAAAAAAGTTTTTCATCTATGCCCACGAGAGGAGGGACTACTACTAAAGTTTTGAATTTAGTACCTGTAATACCCTACTCCTTCCTTCATTCCTTATTCTGACGTAAGTAATTACGTCAGATGTGATAGACAGCTCGCTCCTCTCTTTAGTATCTAAGAGTCCCGTTATGAGTGCCAGACCCCGATGGCTTATTTTTAAAGATACTACGTGATTTCTAAAGTTAGCTTTGTGCTTTAAAGTTATGTGTATTTTAAATGGAAGATTCTTATTATTATTTAACTAATGAATATTTTAAATAACTCAATTATAACATCTTTGAAGAGCTCCAAAAATATTATAATTGTGGGAATCATTTTATGTAAATGATTCCAGTTATTTAAAATATTATGTGATCTAAATAATGATGGAATCTTTAATTTAATTAATAGTTTTACTCTTTTAAATATTTTAAGTAAGACTTAATCATTTTATAAATGATGAGGGAATAATATTCTATCTTAATTCCTCTCAGTGCTTTTATTTAAGTCAGCTTTTACGCGTTTTCAAATCAGTATTTAAGGGTCATCGTAGACCATTTTATAGACCCCCAGACTTCGGGTTTTAGGATAAAACCCCAGCCCTTCTCTCTTTCTCCCTCACTTTTCCCTCCCCTCTCTCTCTCTCTCCTCCCTACGACTTGCAAAGCACGAAACCCCTCTCCCTCTCGCCCGATCTCCTCCACGGCCCAGCCCGGCGCCGCCGTGCGCCGGTGAGCCTCACGGCCACCACCATCGGAACCGCCTCCCTCCGACGAGTCCCCCAGCACCGACCTTACCTCCCCACGCTCTCTCCTCCTCCCCCCTCGACGGTGCAAGCCCGAACGGGCATAGGAGTTCCAGCGCCGCCGTGCGCCGTCTTCCGGCACCACCTCTCCCACGGCAGCCTCCCCTGCCACCGACCGGCCACCTCCAGCGGCCTCAGCCCCTCCCATGCAGCCACCTTCCTCCACCACGCACGTACACGACAAACCCATGCACGGGTTCATTGTGCAGCCTCATAGCGCCGCCGTGCGCGGCCACCTTGGCCACCGGACACCACCACTAGACTCCTGAGGTCTCCCCCTTCCTCCTCCCATAAACCCACGGCCAAATGTCATCTCCTCCACCTCCCGAAGTCCCTCTCTCCACCGCACGGGTTTAGCCTGCCCCGCCGCCGTATGCCGCCACCCACGGCAAGTGGCCACCCTCTTCGGCTTCCTCAGGCCACCATGAACCCAACCGTACCACCCACGGCCTAGATTTGTCCCCCATGCATGCATTCTCTCTCTCACTCTCCCACGGCATTTCTCCCCCTCACAGTGCACGGCCACCACCACGGACCACCGTGCCGACCACCACCGAGCCTCCACGGCTCCTCCGGCAGTTCCCTTAGCCCAGCCTTAGGCCCAAACCACCACTTTATGTGGTGGGTTGATCACTGCACATGATGGACAGTCACTACGCGTGACTGACTGCCACTATACACGGCGAGATCCGCTGTGTTATGCCCTTTGTCATCATCATCGAGGCCACCCTAGGCCTTTCCAAGACCACACCTAGCTATCCAAGAGCTTATACAGCCACTGTACGCGGTGTAGCCATCCCGTTCGTTCCTCCGACGCGCGGGTTATCCCATCGATGGTATAAATCTCTATCCCTTGCTTTTTATATTAATTGTTAGATACTAGCTAGTTGACTAGGTTATGGACTGTGCTATTAGTTGACTAGGTTATGGATTGTGCTGTTAGTATTATAGGATTCGCTGTGTAGTGGCGATGTGACGTGATGTGGTGAAGTGTTGGGCGTAGTTGGGAAGTGTGCTGTACAGTGTTGTGGACTGTGCTGTGAAGTGTGGTGGGAGTGTATGTGTAGTAAGTAGTGGCGTGGCGTAGTGCACCTGAAAGGAGTACACGTGGAGTGTACTCTGTGTAGTGAGACGAGGCACTGTATGGCGTGTGTGCCATAGCGGTGACGTGGCGGAGCGTCGTGAATGGAGTATACGAGGAGTGTACTCCATTGTAGTGGAGTGATACACCGTATGGCGTGTGTGCCATAGCGGTGACGTGATGTAGTGCCGTGAATGGGGTACGCGAGGAGTGTACTCCATGTGATGTGATAGTGCACCGTATGGCGTGTATGCCATAGCGGTGACGTGGCGTAATATTGTGAATGGGGTACGCGAGAAGTGTACTCCGTATAGTGGAATGATGCACCGTATGGCGTGTACCATAGCGGTGATGTGGCGTAGTATTGTGAAGGGAGTACACGTGGAGTGTATTCCATTGTAGTGGAGTGACTCACCATATGGCGTGAGTGCCATGGTGGTGATGTGGCGTAATCCTGTGAAGGGAGTACATGAGGAGTGTACTCCATAAGGTGCAGCGATACACCGTATGGTGTGTCGCGAAGATAAATGTGATTGCGTAGTTAATGGGCGAAGAGCTTGATGTATGGTGTCGGGAACTGTGGAACAATGTCCCGAAGTGTGTGAGATGTGGCCTATAGTCCAAGGCGACGGATGTCGCCATGTGATTGGCTTATGGCCGGGAATAAGTGCGAAGTGGTTAAGAAATATCAGAGCACTGCAGCGGAAGCATGATTGGGCAACGTCATGGAGTGACGTGGTTAATCATGGAGTTGTGCTGTGAAGTACGGCTGTAGTCCAAGGCGACGGGTGTCGTCGTGTAATCGGCCTATAGCCGAGAGTAAGTGTGAAGTGACTGGAAAGTATCGGAGTAGTGCAGCGAAAGCGTGACCGGGCAACGTCACTAAGCGACGTAGTTGATTAAGAGGTCGTGCTTGTGATGGATGAAGTGTCACGATGTGACGGGAGTACGTGAGGGACCGTACTCTTGATGAGTTGGAAGTTGACGTAGCGGAATGTCGGGTGACGTGACAAGGTCACGGTGTAGCTTGAGAATAGTCTCGAGCTATATGGCGTGACGTAAGATGTTGTGGTATGTGCTATAGTTGTGATATGGCTATAGTCCAAGGCGACGAGTGTCGCCATGTGATTGGCTTATGGCCATGAGTATGTGCTAAGTGGCTAAGAAGTATCAGAGTGGTGCAGCGGAAGCATGATTGGGCAACGTCATGAAGTGACGTAGTCAATCATGAAGCTATACTGTGATGGGTTAGGATGCATGTGAGGTGATGTGACAGGGTCACGGTATAGCTTGGGATTTAGTCTCGAGCTATGTGGCGTGACGTAAGGTGTATTTATGAACAGAGTCCCATCGTGCTAAGTGTTGGGATGAACTGTCATGAGGTACGGCTAGCATGAAGGATCGTGCTAGCCGGATTATGAGAATGTTGGTATCGGAGTATGGCGTTTGCCCTACGACCCGGTAACCAATGTATTAAATGATGGTCTTAAGGGATAAAGGAGTAAGGTACGTGTGTTGTCTGGTTAGACGCACGTGCCGGACGAATTCACCATATGAAATGGGTAATCTGTCATAAGTATGGTTACATGGTGCTCAAGCCTCAGAGTGGCCTGGAGCCGTGCGACGAGTATGGATGATCATGAGAAGTAGAGTGAGCTAAGATACATGAGTGTAATGATGAGGATACTGTCTAAGAATGTGATGCATGACTTAGTTAGTCTAAGTCATGCGTCGGAAAGTGGTAAATGAGAAGAACGAAACAGAGGTCCTAGTGCCTTAATCCTAAGGGGAGTCATGAATTCACCTTAGCGAGTAAGCACTCGAGGTAGAACGTAAGGTTGAAAGAAGTAAAGACCGTAATGGGTCTCCAAGGGTTTTATCATAGTAAGGAACGTGAAAGAGCACGGGATAGAAGGAGAGTGTTTTAAGTAAAGGATAGCTCTATTTCTAGTTCAGCTAATTATGCACTAGATAGAGAATAACGTAAGGTTATGTATGAATGTAGGTGCCATCTGACAAGCGCATGAATGGACTGTATGGTATGCAAGTAGCATGGAGTCCAGGTAAGTGTTACGTTCATGCTCTTCTAGAGTATTTTCTAAAGTATGAGAAAAAGAAAGATGAACTGTTTTCCCATGAAAGATGCTTATAAGAAAGGACACGAAAGACGTTTTAAAGAAAGCATGCTAAGTATTGAAATGTATACGTATGTACGGCCCCTCCATGAAAGCCCCTTTTTACGCACCCAAAAGTATTAATTGTATGCATGTGAATGGATGACTATACGTATATCTATTGTACGTATTTTCTAAAGAAAAGAAAGGAAGTTTCGAGGGTCATGCTTCGAGCTTTAGAACGATGCTTAAGAGACGCGAAGAAAGTGTTTTAAAACTGGTCCCTGAGAACTGACGTTTTAAAAGATGCCACGAAAGATCATGTTTAAGCCATGCTTTTAAACGAAAAGAATGTTTTCTCATGAAAAGATGTTTTCTATGAAAGCATGAAATGAAAAGAAAAGAAAAGAAATGAAAAGGCTCATGCCCATGCAAATGAATGAATGAAAGCCTCAGCTCTTTAGAGCTGACATGAATGAATGAATGAATGAATGAATGGCATGTGGCATGAGCGAATGTATGAAAATACGTAACGCCCATATGGACTGAATGAACGGAAAGGGGTACCCAACGAATGAACGGGCAGATTGCAATGCCGGGCAGTAGTATCTGGTAGTGCACCCAGTGCTGCACCCTGACGGAAAGGGATTCCAACCCGTGGCCACGGGCGAATCCATCGGCCCAAAAGGCCGCTAACCCCAGCAAGCGGGGCGTAAAGACTTGCACCGGCCTATGAAAGTGAAAGAAAAGAAAAGTAACTGTATGTATGAATGCACGACATTCTTTAAGGAATGAAGACACTGACGGGAGAAACGTTTTAAAGAAAAGAAAAACATGTTTAAAGAAAGAAAAACCCTGTCAGTGATGTTTTTAACGAAAGCACGTATGCATGTACGTATGTATGGATGGAATGATGAATGCATGAATGAAAACCTACGTTGCTATATTTTAACGGTATGAAGTAACGCTTACTGAGTATTCGACTCATTTTAGTTTTTATGTGTGCCCCTCCCCCCACAAGAAACTAAATGGGCAGTATGCCCAGGAGGGACACAGCCAATGGAAAGAGCACGGAGGTCTAGGCATGAAGGTTTTAAACGTACGAAGAGGTCTTTTTATTTTAAAGAATTTTATTTCCCACTCCAAAACCCTTTTATCACCAAAGCACTTTTTATTTTATAACGTAGAGTCTTGCACCCTGGGAAGGACTGTAAAAGGTTTTAAATTGGACGGTAATTCCTATAATCGTATTTTCTAAAATATTTTCCAAAAAAAAAAAAAAACCCACCACAAGGACGGGCGTTACAGTACCGTACCGGTCGGGACGGCTGGTATTTACCGTACCAATCATTGCACAGGTATGGAGGAAATAGATATTTTGTACCGGGTCAAATACAGGCTGTTTCGGTCAATACTGGCCGAAATTCAATGTAACGTCCAAAACTTATAATTTTTGTATTTTTTCTTAATTTTTTTTAATCATTTTTTCTCGAGTATTGAAAATCTCAAATCCCTACCCCCTTATTGGTAATCAAGATTAGTGATTATTTTTTTTAATAGTTAGATTGAGAACTTAGAAGTATTATTGAGTTTTACAAGTATATGGTCTTGAAGAATTCAATCCTGACCCCAATTAGGCCGGTAAATGAACCCGTACGTTAGATAGCTTGCTCGATATTAGTTCGATTAAACTTGAATCGAATTCGATTCATGACAAAAAAAAAAAAAAAAAAGTTTGACTGTGAAATCAGATATCCGCTAGATTAGTAAATGACTAATACCCGACAAAACTCGACTCAACTCGGTTAAGGCTCGTTTATGCCTGAGGCGACTCGTTAGCTCGATTCGATTAAAGCTCATTTGTATATTGATAAAATATATGCATACTTGCACCTATGTATAATATACATATATATATGTATGTATTAGCTAATAATATAAGCATAACACTTTTATAATTAAATATATAATATGTGACCTAATTATTTATGCCTATATATTAAATATACTTTAGAGTTATATTTTATAATTTTGTACAATAATTAGTCGATAAAATTTAATAATTTTATATACTAGTATGTGGTAACCATATATGAAATAAATATATGCTATCATATTATGTGTATGTATTAATAATTTATGTAAGCATATAATATATTGTTATTATAGATACATATCAACTAGTTAGATATTAATTATTTATAAATTTTTAAAATCTTATAATTCAATAGAGGTTCTACTTGTTAGTTGTACAAATTCAATATTAGATTTTTTATTTTTTTATTTTTTTAATTTAGTAATTATTAAATTTTATTAAAAAATAAAAAAATAAACAACTCGAGCTCGAGCTCTAGTAAGAAGTTTAACTTGTCGAGTCAAGCTCAAACAAAAATTAAATAAAAATCTCGAGTTCGGCAAGCCAGAGACTGGCTCGGCTCGACTCGGCTTGATTATAACCCTAACTCCAATTATGGTGTATAACTTGGAGGGTATGCTGAAATTAAAAAAAGAAATAATTTAAAAGTTGGATTGCAAGTTTTTTATTTTTAGAAATGATAAAATAACAGCTTTATTTGGAGACAGAAACTATCTCATATCATATCATTTCATCATTATAATTTTTTTAAATTTTTATATAAAATATAATAAATAATTTAATATTTTTAAATTTTAAAATAATAATAATATTAAATATTAATATTCTAACAATATTCTAAATTTTTCTTTACTTTTAAAGGGTCAGAACTTAAAAAATAATATTATTTTACTATGTAGGAGTATTAATGCAGTTGTCATTGTACCACTGTTAATTTGTTTTGTTTTATTTTTTCGTTGTTTTATTTTCCGGAGCTCATGAGAACGTTGTGTGAAAATGGCATCTAAAGTTTGAAGAAGTTAGAAGGAAATTGCCGAAAGTTACTGAACATTAAATAATTTAAATAAAATTTAAAAGTTAAATAAAATATTATTAAAATATTTTTTTAATATTATTATTATTTTTAGATTTAAAAAAAGTTAAATTATTTATTATATTTTATGTAAAAATTTATAAAAATTATAATGATGAGATAATTAGATGAGATAGGTTGAGATGATTTTGGAATTCAAACTGAGCCAGACTTTACTAACGTGTCATTTAGATAGTGAATTGAGATGGGATGAGTTGAATGAAAGTTAAATATAAATAAAATATTATTAGAATATTTTATTAATATTATTATTATTTAAAAAATTTAAAATATTGAATTATTTATTATATTTTATATAAAATTTAAAAAAATTATAATAATGAAATAAGTAAATACATTTTTTTAATAAATAAGATGAGAAAAGACATTAAGAACAAGTAACGGCAAGTAAGATTATACGGTCTACCCAATTATTTCTTCTACGTACGATACCACCCTTTTCTTTATGGTTTAAAAAGCAGATCAATTATACAGTCCTGACCCCATTCATGGAGCTTGGAGGGTACGATATATATATATGCTGATGAAATTAAAAGTAAAGAAACAATTAAAAGGCTGGATTGCAATATGGCATTGTGAGAACAATATGGCATCTTTAAAGAGAAGTTGCAAGGAAATTGCCAAGAAGTTACTGACCATCTTTCTTTTAATAATTTAACGCGGCATTGACTCAATGACTTCACCAAGTCCTCAAGGAAGTTGCCATGAAGATACCATTAACTGATAGGTATGGTGTGAGAAAGCGGCATGGCATGGAGTTGTCCTTTTAAAGGAGAGTCGATGATGTCCAACGCTCAAGCTACATGCAGTAGATCAGGCAATACATACACACGTGCATAGACTCATTTCTTGCATGGCCTCCTCTTCATCCTCTTCTTCAGACACCTCTCCATGGCTCTACGATGTGTTCGTGAGCTTTAGAGGAGAAGATACCCGTGATACTTTTACTGCCCATCTCTACCATGCTTTGACTCAAAAGGGAATCCTCACCTACTTAGATGAGCAAGAGCTTAGACGAGGTGATGAAATTTCACCTGCACTTTTCCAAGCTATAGAAGGTTCAAGAAGTTTCATCATTGTACTTTCAGAAAATTATGCATCATCAACATGGTGCTTAGACGAGTTATTGAAAATTCTTGATCAATGTAAAAAATAAAAGCAACAAAGGGTTCTACCTGTGTTTTACCACGTAGATCCATCGGATGTACGCCATCAAAGAAAGAGTTTTGGAGAAGCATTGGCTAAACATGCTGAGAAATTGAATGTAAACATGAAATTGCAGCTTTGGAAGGCAGCCCTTCAAGAAGTTGCCAATTTGTCCGGATACCATCTAATCAGAAATGGCCGGTATTTCTAACTGCTTAATTAATTTGTGCCGTTCATTAATTCATGATTTCCCCTCATTCTATCATATGTATAAATCACTAGCTAGTCTGCATCTTGTATATATATGGGTTTTAATATATATGGAACTAAAACATTAATTTCTTTATAAGTTTATTGGAAATTAAAGCTAAATAAATTGAACTAATCACAACCTAAAGTACATGCAGAGATCGATCAATCGTACACTCTGCTTATGTTCCTTGTCTTTCTTATTTTAGTTTATTTTCTGGTTGTGGAAAAAAATCTATTTAGATTATGTTCCTTGTTTTCATGCGAGGAGTTGTATTCATTAATTAATCCTTTTTCTTTATATTGTTTATAAATAGGAACGAATCTAAATTCATTGATGGAATCGTTCAAGAGGTCTCAAGAATAGTAAATCATTCATATTTACATGTTGCAAAGTATCCAGTTGGATTAGACTCTCAGGTACGGGATATCATGAATTTGCATGTAAGCTTTGGGACAAATGACGGTTCGAATGGTAGGGATCTTAGGAGTTGGGGGAATTGGTAAGACAACTCTAGCCAAATCAATTTATAACTCAATTGCTTTTGGATTTGAAGCTAGTTGTTTTCTTGAAAATGTTAGTGACACTGCGAATCAAGTGCATGGTTTGGTCCAACTGCAAGGGACCCTTCTTTCTAAGATCTTTGGAGTTTGTAAAAGTTTGATGGTTGATAGTATTGCTACGGGAAGCACTATGATAAAGCATAGGCTTCACTCTAAGAGAGTTCTTCTAATTCTTGATGGTGTAGACCACTTGGATCAATTAAAAACATTAGCAGGAGCTCGTGATTGGTTTGGTAAAGGAAGTAGAATCATCATCACAACAAGAGATCAACACTTGTTGACTACTCATGATGGAGTTGATTCGACGTATGAGATGACGGGATTGAATCACGACGATGCTGTTGAACTATTTTGTTGGCATGCTTTCAAAAGAGAGAAACCGGTTGATGGTTATGGAGAGTTTGTAGAGCAGATCGTAAATTATGCTAAGAGGCTTCCACTAGCTTTAACGGTGCTTGGTTCGGATTTATATGGTAGAAGTGAAAGTGAGTGGGAAAGTGCATTGGATCAGTACAGGAAAATCCCTCACCATGATATTCAAAAAATACTTCAAACAAGTTATGATAGATTAAGTGAAAATGAAAAGAATGTTTTTCTTGACATTGCATGTTTTTTCAATGGACAAGTTCTTAATAATGTCATTGAGATACTAGATAGTTTTGGTTTTTGCCCAAACTTTTCAATCCCAAGGCTTAGGGAGAAATGCCTTATTTCTGAGCTCGAAGGAAGGTTGCAAATGCATGACTCGTTACGAGATATGGGTAGAGAAGTTGTTCGACAACAATCACCCGAAAAACCAGGAGCACGTAGCAGATTGCTTAATCATGAAGACGTTCGTGATGTACTGGAGGAAGATACAGTAAGTCAGATCAAGATCTCTTTTAATTAAACATTAATTGTTTCTTTGCCACATGTGACATATAGTAGTACTTTTATTTATGTATTAAATAAATAATTTTATTTAAAAAAATAAAAAAAAATTATTTTTTGATTTGGTTGCCACACTTAAACATTGTCTTACTATATAGGGAACAGATAACGTTCAAGCAATAGTGGTAGATTTTCCTGAAGACGATGACATGATACGCTTGAGTTCAAAGGCATTCAAGAAGATGAACAGACTCCGATTATTTAGATGCCGCAATGCACGGTTTTCTGGAGAACTTAAATCTCTACCTAATGGAATAAGAGTGCTTGATTGGCCTAAATGTCCTTTACAATCTATGCCATCTAAATTTCGTGGGGACAAACTCTCTATACTACGAATGCCCGGTAGTCACATCTAGGAGATACGCTTGGAATTTAAGGTACTATTATTATTATTTTCAATATTTCTTTCTTTAAACTTAGTTTGATGTTCTTTTCTTTTTAACAGAATCTCACGGTTATGGATTTCCATGGTTGTGAATTCTTAAGGAAATTTTGGGATATTTCAAGTTGTCCAAATTTGAAGGAAATAGATCTTCGTTCTTGTAAAAATCTAGTTGAAGTTCATGATTCTGTTGGATCAACCCTTGATAAGCTTGTTAACTTGAGACTTGGTGGATGTTTCAATCTAAAGAGCTTTCCAAGGAGACTCCAATTGAGATCTCTGGAACTCCTTGATCTTGGTGATTGCTCAAGCCTTCAAAACGTTCCTGAAGCAGAATGTGAAATGAAACATTTAGCCAAAGTCTGTTTAACGGGCACTGCAATAAAAGAATTGCCTTCATCCATTGTGTACCTCACTGGGCTTGAAAGTTTAGAGCTATGTAGCTGCGTAAACCGTAAACGTCTAACAAGTAGCATTCATCAGTTGAGATATCTAGAGTTGATTGAGCTCAACGATTGTCCAAATATTATGAGTAGTGGGATGGAGGAGGAGGTGCATAATGGACAACCCACGCCTCCAACAAATTCAACCACTTGTAATTGTCATTTATTTCTTACAAACTCTGGCCTATCAAAATCGCATTTCATTTCTTTCCCAAACTGCACTATTTAGATCTATCAGGCAGTGATATCGTAAGCATTCCTTCAAACATCAAAACATTTGTTACATTGTGCTATCTTGATTTGAATGATTGCAAGCAACTTCAAGAAATTAAAGAGTTTCCACCGAATCTAAAAGTATTAAGTGCTAGTGGATGCATATCATTGGAAAGTTTACCAGAAATATCAAAAGAATTCAATTTCCCACGGCTAGAATGGATTAACTTGGCCAGATGCTATACAGTTAATATGGGAAATTGGATGTCAAATTCTGCATGGAATCGAGTAAGTCCCTATATATATATATATTTCTCTTTTCCTTTTATACTCGTTTTGTGTGCCTAATTGGTTTATATATATGAATATAGTTGAAATATATTTTATGATGTATTCATTCAACAGGCTGAGATGACATTTCCAGGAGAGAAGATTCCAGATTGGTTAAGCCATTACAAGGAGATCCCTTCAAATAGTCATCGGTGTGAATTTGATATTAAAGTGACCCCACTGTATAATTTGGATGACATCATAGGAATTGCTTTTTGTGCTGTTATTGAACCCGTTGCACCTATGGAGTTGGCCGTTTACATCAAGGGAGGATATACCTTCCCCGATCATTATATAGAGGCATATGCAGAATTTGATGAAAATGATTTAGATCATGTATGGTTAAGGTACTTAACAATAGACGATATTACGCGCCTGCGAGCTGTGCCTATGAGGGTAGATGATCTGGGGATTATAGTTGAAAGCACTCCAAATTTAAATTTAGTAGACAATCTGAGGATAATATTTGAAATCAGTGATCCAGATTTAGTGATCTTCAAACATTGCGGGGTTCATCTGTTATACAAACAGCATGATAAACAGAATGTAAAAGATCATGAAAATGTTGATGTCCATTTGGATGCACCCATTGAAGATATTGGAAATTTAGCAAATACAATGGATCATGGTAGTCGTCGTGTTGATTCTGACGATGACGATCAAGATGATCACAACATTGAATCCAACTTGGACATATTAGTTTTTATGAGAACTGTAGAATTGTATAGTAGATATTTTAACAGTAGCGATGAGGAGGAGTATAGTAGTGCTATGGAGGAATTGAATAGTAGTGATGAGAAGGAGTATGATTGACTTCAAATTTGTTTCAAGTGTATGGAGGAGCAGTTTTGTATTCTAACTTAATTAAGGTTCGTATATATGAATGAAAATATCAGTTATTCGTGTGTCGATTTCATCTAAGGCTACATCTTATATTATGCATATTTTGAGAAAACAGAGCAGCAAACTAATCTAGTTCTATATAAGGCTACATCTTATATGTAAAGAATTAATATGTAAAACACCAGATGGTGAGGTTTCGGGGTTGCTAATATGTAAAGAATTAATTTCCTGGATATTGCAAGCTGGGGGACAAAAACAAAACGAGGAAAAGAAACAGAAAAACAGCTCTGCTCACTTGGTTCTTAGACTAGTTAGGTCATGTTCTTGTGTGCCATCCCTTTATTATCAAGAACTCGAATGATCAAAAGGAATTCAGTTGAGTATGCTTGCCCATCCTCCAAACCCAAATCCTACAATCAATACCCACACCACCACAAAGATGTTCATGGTGTACAATCCTGCCCAACTTCCTATGAATGATGGTGGTCTCTCCACTGCATTCTGTCTTAAAAAGTTTCATATAAATGATAAATAAAGATTTTCCTACGACAAATCAAAGGGGGGAAAACGTTTATATTGCAAGGCTTGTGATCTAAAAGGGAGGCTATGTTAACTCCTCAAATGGAGGGAAGATTTTCATAGGTTCCTCCATTGACAGTTTTTTAAATAAAATGTTGAAGTCTATAAATCTACTAAAATTGTTTTCAGTCATTATATTTCCCAGAAGTTTCTGCATTAGTACGAGTTCATTACAGATTCACATGGTCACTGGCTATAGGAATTATTTTTCCAACTGTTCATTACAGATTCACATTAGTACGAGTTCATTGCAGTTGGCCCAGTTAAAGAAAAACAAAACCCAGCCCCTTTACAAAACGACACCGTCTTGCTCATGGGTGAAAAACCCTAAAATTCTTTCTTTTTTTTCCTCCCCTCTTTCCCCCAGCGCTCAGCTCCCTCCCCTGCTTTTGAAATCTCATCTCTCTCTCTCTCTCTCTCTCTCTCTCTGTGCAACCCGTGTGCGTTGCCGACAATGTGGCCACCTTGTCGTCGTCGTCGTCGTCTCGGGTCCGACAGTTTTTGGAAGACATAGTTCTTCCGCTATTCTCTATTTTTTCGGTAAGCTTAATTCCTCTGTTTTCGTATTGAACGACTTCCGCTACGCCATTACTGAACATCAATGCATGACTTCACGCGGAATTCACTTCACGCGGCATCTTTCTCTTAAGTTGCCATGAAGATACCATTAACGGATAGGTATGGTGTGAGAAAGCGGCATGGCCTGGAGTTGTCCTTTTAAAGGAGAGTCGATGATTTCCAACTCTGATTTACAGACGTACACTGACTAATTTCTTCCATGGCCTTATCTACAATCTCTTCTTCGTCTTCTTCTTCAGTCACCTCTCCATGGCTCTACGATGTGTTCTTGAGCTTTAGAGGAGAAGATACCCGTGATACTTTTACTGCCCATCTATACCATGCTTTGATTCAAAAGGGAATCCGTACCTTCATAGATGATGATGAAGTTAAAAGGGGTGATGAGATTTCAACTAAACTCCTCCCAGCCATAGAAAATTCAAGGATTTTCATCATTCTACTCTCAAAAAATTATGCATCGTCAAAATGGTGTTTGGATGAGTTAGTGAAGATTCTTGAGTGTAAAAAATCAAAGCAACAAATAGTTTTACCTGTGTTTTACCACGTAGATCCATCAGATATTCGACATCAAAAAGGAAGTTTTGGAGAAGCATTGGCTAAGCATGCAGAGAAATTGAATGGAGACATGAAGTTGCAGATGTGGAAGGAAGCCCTACAAGAAGTTGCTAATTTGTCCGGAGACCATCTGATCAGAAATGGCCGGTATTTCTAACTGCTTAATTAATTTGTGCGGTTCATTAATTCATGATTTCCCCCCATTCTATCATATATATAAATCACTAGCTAGTCTGCATCTTGTATATATATGGGTTTTAATATGGAACTAAAACATTAATTTCTTTGTAAGTTTATTGGAAATTCAGGTTCCTGAATGAAACTATATAAAAATCTAAGTTTTTGTTTGGCCTTTTTATGATCGCAAACTAAAGTACATGCAGAGATCGATCAACTCATAAGCTCTGCTTATGTTCCTTGTCTTTCTTATTTTAGTTTATTTTCTGGTTGTCGAAAAAAAAATATTTAGATTACATTCCTTGTTTTCATGCGAAGAGCTGTATTCATTAATTAATCCTTTTTCTTTATATTGTATATAAATAGGAACGAATCTAAATTCATTGATGGAATCCTTCAAGAGGTCTCAAGAATAGTAAATCATTCATATTTACATGTTGCAAAGCATCCAGTTGGATTAGACTCCCAGGTACGGGATATCATGAATTTGCATGTAAGCATTGGGACAAATGACGTTCAAATGGTAGGGATCTTAGGAGTTGGGGGAATTGGTAAGACAACTCTAGCCAAATCAATTTATAACAAAATTGCTTTTGCATTTGAAGCTAGTTGTTTTCTTCCAATTGATAGCGACACTGCGAATCAAGCGTATCGTTTGGTCCAACTACAAGAGACCCTTCTTTCTAAGATCTTTGGAGATTGTAAAAGTTTGAAGGTTGATAGTATTGATACGGGAAGCACTATGATAAAGCACAGGCTTCGTTCTAAAAGAGTTCTTCTAATTCTTGATGGTGTAGATCACTTGACCCAATTAGAAACCTTAACAGGAGGTCATGATTGGTTTGGCAAAGG
The DNA here is from genome assembly GCA_003123785.1 of Pterocarya stenoptera. Lineage (NCBI taxonomy): Eukaryota > Viridiplantae > Streptophyta > Magnoliopsida > Fagales > Juglandaceae > Pterocarya > Pterocarya stenoptera. The sequence continues at coordinate 17,397 of QEOT01007700.1, read as the reverse complement.
AAGTAGAATCATAATCACAACAAGAGATCAACACCTGTTGACTGCTCATGGAGTTGATTCAATATACAAGATAAGGGGATTGAATCACGACGATGCTTTTGAACTATTTTGTTGGCATGCTTTCAAAAGAAATAAACCGGTTGATGGTTATGGAGAATTTGTAGAACAGATCATAAATTATGTTGGGAGCCTTCCACTAGTTTTAAAGGTGCTTGGTTCGGATTTGTATGGCAGAACTAAAAAAGAGTGGGAAAGTGCATTGGATCAGTACAGGAAAATCCCTCACCAAGATATTCAAAAAATACTTCAAACAAGTTACGATAGATTAAGTGAAAATGAAAAGAATATTTTTCTTGACATCGCTTGTTTTTTCATTGGAGATGTATTTGCTGATGTCATTGAGATACTAGATAGTTTTGATTTTTGCCCAAAGTTTTGGATCCCAAGGCTTAGGGAGAAGTGCCTTATTTTTGAGCTCGAAGGAAGGTTGCAAATGCATGACTTGTTACGAGATATGGGTAGAGAAGTTGTTCGACAACAATCACCCAAAAAACCAGGAGCACGTAGCAGATTGTTTAATCATAAAGACGTTCGTGATGTACTGGAGGAAGATACAGTAAGTTAGATCAAGATCTCTTTTAATTAAACATTAATTGTTTCTTTGCCACATGCGACATATGGTACTTTTATTTATGTATATATATATGAATAAATAAATAATTTTGTTTTAAAAAATAAAAAAATTTATTTTTTGATTTTGTTGCCACACTTAAACATTGTCTTACTACATAGGGAACAGAGAACGTTCAAGCAATAGTGGTAGATTTTCCTGAAGACGATGACATGATACGCTTGAGTTCAAAGGCATTCAAGAAGATGAAAAGACTCCAATTATTTAGATGTCGCAATGCACGATTTTCTGGAGAACTTAAATCTCTACCTAATGGAATAAGAGTGCTTGATTGGCCTAAATGTCCTTTACAATCTCTGCCACAATTTCATGGAGACAAACTTGTTATACTACAAATGCCCTTTAGTCTAATCCAGGAGATACGCTTGGAATTTAAGGTACAATTATTATTATTTTCAATATTTCTTTCTTTAAACTTAGTTTGATGTTCTTTTCTTTGTAACAGAATCTGACTGTTATGGATTTCTTCGGCTGTGAATTCATAACGAAACTCTCTGATATTTCAAGCTGCCCAAATCTGATGAAAATAAATCTTCGTTTTTGTAAAAATCTAGTTGAAGTTCATGATTCTGTTGGATTCCTTGCTAAGCTTTTTGACTTGAGGCTTGATGGATGTTCCAATCTAAAGAGCTTTCCAAGGAGACTCCAATTGAGATCTCTGGGACTCCTTGGTCTTGATTATTGCTCAAGCCTTCAAAACTTTCCTGAAATAGAATTTGAAATGGAACATTTACGCAACGTCTACTTAAGGGGCACCGCAATAGAAGAATTGCCTTCATCCATTGGGTTCCACACTGGGCTTGTAAATTTACACCTAAGTTTCTCCGTAAACCTTAAGCGTCTACCAAGTAGCTTTCATCAGTTGAGATCTCTAGAGGGGATTGGTCTCGACGATTGTCCAAATATTATAAGTTTTGGGATGGAGGAGGAGGTGTATAATGGACAACCCATGCCCTATGTAGTGTCTACAAGCTGGGAAAATGAAGGTTTTTTTCATTTGAGTCTTAGAAACTCTGGCCTATCAAAATCGAATTTCTTTGGGCTGTTTCATTTATTTCCCAATCTGGATTATTTAGATCTATCACGCAGTGATATCGTAAGCATTCCTTCAAGCATCAAAACATCTGTTAGATTGTGGTATCTTGAATTGAATGATTGCAAGCAACTTCAAGAAATTAAAGAGTTTCCACCGAATTTAAAAATGGTAAGTGCTAGTGGATGCATATCACTGGAAAGTTTACCAGAAATATCAAAAGAATTCAATTTCCCACGGCTACAATGGATTGACTTGGCCAGATGCTATAAAGTGAATATGGGAAATCTTGCATGGAATCAAGTAAGTCCCTATATATATTTCTCTTTTCCTTTTATACTCGTTTTGTGTGTCTAATTGGTTTATATATATGAATAAAGTTGAAATATATTTTATGATGTATTCATTCAACAGGCTGAGATGATATTTCCGGGGAAGAAGATTCCTGATTGGTTCAGCCATTGCAGGGAAATCACTTCAAATAGTCATCAGTGTGAATTTGATATTAAAGTGGCCCCACCGTATAATTTGGATGACATCATAGGAATTGCTTTTTGTGCTGTTATTGAACCCATTGCAACTATTCAGTTGGATGTTTACACCACTAATACCGACGCCAGTCGTTATAGGGGTACACGTGCAGCATTTGATGAAATTGATTTAGATCATGTATGGTTAAGGTACTTAACTACAGAAGATATTACGTGCCTACGAGCTGTGAGTGTAGATCAGGCAAATGAGCTGGGGATTAAATTTGAAAGCACTCCAAATTTCGTAGACAATTTGAGGATTATATTTGAAAACAGAGATCCAAATTCAATGATCTTCAAACGTTGCGGAGTTCATCTGTTATACAAACAGCATGAACAGAATGCCAAAGATCATGCAGGTGTGCCCCATCATGAAAATATTGATGTCCATTTGAATGCATCCGTTGAAGATATTGGAAATTTAGCAAATCCAATGAGTGGAAGTCAGCTTTCTAATAGGCGTCGTGTTGATTATGATGACTATGATCACAACATTGAATCCAACCTATACACACAACAAAGGAAGCCTGCTTCAACCTTGGAAATCAAACTTCTTCTGATTGACTGCAACTCTTGGTCCAAGAAATCTGATCTTATCCCATAATGATGGCAGAGAGATGAGTTGTTTTCCATCTAGACGACGGATGGACGAAGGGGAACGGAGGCGATGGTGATGGCGTCTTGATGAAGAGAAGTGGGGATTCTAGGACGGGGGGCTAGCTGGCAGGGTTTTCTTAACGTTGACATCAATTGTGGTTGACTTCAAATTTGTTTCAAGTGTATGGAGGAGTAGTTATGTAAAGTAGTTATTTTTATTTTGTGTTTAACTTAAGCTTCATATGAATGAAAATATGATTATTTAGCCTGAAGTATCTGGAGGCTCCTCGAATTGCCAATATATGGTACTATTATTTTGTGATGGTTCATCCATGCAAATTCCAGCATATTCATGTGGTACCTTACATGGAGAGGGCTTTTCTTTTTACTAGAAGAACAAGAACTACAAAACAAAACTCGAAGGTAGTTTCCAAAAATACCTACGAGTTTATATATATATATATATAGAAAGTTGTACCTTCGAGGGGCTCCTTCTGCTGCATCTTTCTTTTTTGACTGCTGTGTTCCCAAGCACTCCAAAATAACATCTGGGGCTTCTATTTCCACAATCACCTTGAAAGTGAATCTGCAAGATATGCAAATTGACAAACACAGATCTCAAATCTGTCAATTGACCAGGCTTCAACTTTGGATAAGCTGAATAAAGATATGATGTAATTAAGTAATCCAAGACAGCATCTCCAAGAAACTCCAATCTCTGGTGAAAAAAGACATTTCAAATTATCACAAGATAAAATGTTGCATAGTTGTGCAACTGTCATAAGAGATATTAAGCAGAGAGAATATTATTGTCTAGTACCAGAAGTAGAAAGGACATAGTGCATACCTGATAGCAGCCTCCTCCATTCTTGTTGTGCGAAGGATGTACAAATGCCAGTATAAGCAGACCTCTATGGAGAAACCGATACCCTAACAAATTTTCAAGGGAAGGAATGTCCAAAGAAGTAGCAAGCGGGATGTAGCTAGTGCTTGCTATGCAGGCCTTAGAAACTTGTGAGGCTTCAAAATCTACCTGTATGCCAATCCATCGAAGAAATGCAATTGCAGCTCTGAAGCCACTATCAACTATGAACGCTCCAACAAGAGCTTCAACCACATCAGCGATTGTTTTCTTATGAAGCCAGTGGTGACCTCTACTGCATCTAGTTGGACTGGAACTTGCATGATCTGCTAGACCACTTGAATGCTGGAAATGAACACAGCTGCTTCTGTCTCCTTGTTGCAGATTATCGGGCAAGGGCGGCCAAGAGCAAAGAATTGGCAGGGATCAAATGAATAATCACGGATGTAAACCTGAGATAAGAGAGTATACCAAGTGCTTAGTTAATGAAACCTACTAGAACTAGAAGAACACCTCAGTAATTAATCCATAAGGTGTTAATTTTGCTAAGAGAGTTTTCCACACCGCACTAGCAGAAAACATGCATTAATTAGTGGAAACATACCAGCCAAATAATTTCTTAAATATCAAAGAAGTGGGGTCTTGGCCAGACCACAGAGAGAGAGGGGGCAACATTTTTATTTTTTAGCTATGGCTAAAGGACCAGTTAGTTGGCGATCTATTTTGCAGTCTACAATTACACTATCATCCACAGAGGCTGAATACATGGCTGTAACAGAAGCCGTGAAAGAAGCCATTTGGTTACAGGGACTGGTAACAGATTTGGGCTTTAAACAGCAACAGGTTACCATTTACTGTGATAGTCAGAGTGCAATTCATCTGGCCAAGAATCAAGTGTATCATTCTCGAACAAAGCATATAGATGTTCGTTTTCACTTCATACGTGAGATATTAGATGAAGGGGACATTCTACTTCAGAAGATTGGCACTGAAGACAATCCAGCAGATATGTTGACGAAAGTCATCACAGGGATCAAATTCCAACACTGTTTGGAATTGATCAATATCTCACACTGCTGAGCACCTTCGGGTGCGTTGGTGCCTTATGGCACATTTGATAGCGGAAATCTCTCATGGCAGATTTAACGAGTATTTCAATGAGGGGGTGAAATCATTTGAAGGAAACAAATTTGCAGCAGCCCAATATGGCACACATGGGTCGAGGGGGTGATTGTTAAAGATCAACCCATAGTGTGAATACAAAATTACAGCTGCCCTTCAGAAGTCTTGGATAGCTACTGCATGCATCTACAAATATCAAGCAGCCCCAATTGTACAAATATCAAGCAGCCCCCAACTGTAAAGTTAATGGCTGATATTTTGTTTGTCTCCTGAGGTTTTATCTATAAAAGGAGATCAATTGTAAAACGTAGAAGACAGTGGAAAATACATAGAAGGAGCCATTTGTAGAGATAGAGAATCTGGTTAATGTTTTGTAATTTTGTACAAACATTTCGAAATCAATTGTTTCCGCTCAGTGGACGTAGGCAAATTGCCGAACCACTTATATATTGTCTCTATCTCATGTTTGGGTGTGTTTCTGGGTGGTTTTAGCTCAACAAAAAGGTTATTCAGGGTACTTAAGCTCAATGCCAAACCTGGCTTCCAACATTTAAAGAAAAAACTAGAAACAGTTCACGACCTCTTGATTGTATGAAGCTAGAAACAGTTTCTGGGAGATGAAACCGAATCACAAAGCAGCATGTCTGAATATCAAGCCCTTCTTCACCAACTTTAGTTGCAACCAAAAGATTTAACAACAAATAGGAATAAATAACAAGCCACAATCTCTAGAGAGTCAATATCTTGCATAAATGTCTTTCTATGACATCATCACCATCATTTAAAGGTTTGCCCAATATCACTTTAATTACAAGGAAAAGCACATTTGAGTGATACGCTATTTAGTATTTTATACTGGAAAACACTTTCCACCCAGTTGATGCATTCCTGTTGAGAATGAAGAAGAAGAAGAAGAGAGATCTTTTGAAGAGGAAAATTTTGTCACGTAGATCTTCTATTTTGCTGGAATTCATTAATTGCTCCATACGAATTAACAATGGAAGAACTCTTGTTTGTTGTAAGATCACTGAAGGAAGGTTGGTCATAAGTTTGGAGAGTTTGCCTGTACACAAAAACAAAGACCTTTATACAGAATGTGGCCACAGATGACCAAAAATCAATACATATATATGTATATATGTATATATATGATTAATGTCCATGCTTTACTGTAACGATCCAAAACCATTAAGTTAGTGTCGTGGGTCCAATTTGATAGTTACTGTAGCATGATCAAAAGAAATAAAAAATATTTTCTTCCTTACTTTCTATCATGATTTGATTGCTATAATCGGTAGAATGGTAAAATATAATGAAATTAAATAATTTAAGAATTAAAAAAATAATATTATTATTTTATTATTATATAAAAAATATATGGATAATCCAATATGGAGATTGGATGTGAATGAGATAGATAAAGATAAATTCATGTCAAATATTAGCTAGTTTCGTGAAATTATGGAGAAGCTTTTACTTCAAATTTGTTTCAAGTGTATGGAGAAGCTTCATATGAATGAAAATGGGATCATTTAGGCTGAAGTATTCTTAGTGAGGGCTTTCCTTTTTACTAGAAGAACAACTACCAAACAAAACTCGAAGCCAGTTTCCAAAAGCTGGAGGAATAGAGGGTAATTGCACTATATATAATGGTTTATGAGTGCCACATTATATTGAGATTTCAATACATACAACAACTGATTGAGGGGTCAAGGTTTGTGCTAATTTTACAGTATCCTGGAACTTTATTGTGTTAGTTTTAGAGAGAGAATAATATCCTGCAACTAAAATAATTGTACCTGTGGCCTGGCTGTAGATCAGGATGATGATCACCAGCTTGGATTTTAAGCTATCCTGCAAGCCTGCCCTCCTATTTGATGAGAGGTTATTAAGAAATACATTCTTCCATTTCATTTTAACTTGATAGTGATTATACAAATTAAGTAGCATTCCTTTTCATTAAGAAAAGTGTTAGATTTATAAAAAGAATTCATAAAAATAAACATGATATAACTAATTGATGTGAATTTTTAAATTTATTTTACAATAAAAATAATTTTAAAATATAGCAAATTACATTATGTCACACCAATTTATAAATTTATTTTTATAAAAATAAATTTATTATTTTTAAAAATAATATTACTTTACTATGTCGGAGTATTAATGCAGTTGTCATTGTACCACTGTTAATTTATTTTGTTTCGTTTTTTCGTTTTTTTTTTTTTTTTTTTTTCCAGAACTCACGAGAACATTGTGTGAAAATGGCATCTCTTAAGGCTTGAAGAAGTTGCAAGGAAATTGCCAAGAAGTTACTGAACATTTTTCTTTCAATAATTTAACGCCGCATTGACTGAATGACTTCACTTTAGTCCGATCCTTAAGGAAGTCACACGCACACACATGAGAAGCCTAACAAGTCAGCATGTATAAAACTACTTTCTTATTTTCTTTTATTTGTTCAATTTGGATATAAAATAAATGTAGAATACTGGAATATAAAATAAACACCTAATTTGTAGTTCAAACTTTGGCTGCTGCACGTTATGGTAGGTTTCTATGCATCTTTATTATTATTATTATTGTTGTTGTTGTTGTTATTATTATTATTATTATTTATAGTATTATTATTGTTAATTATTATTATTTATAAATAGTATTTCTATAAATTTGTAAATGTACTGTTCACATTTCAAATCTTATTTTACTACTCTTTTATCTCTCCTCTCACAACTATTATTTTATCATTAGCTCTATAAATGTTATTTATTATTCACTCTACAAATGTTATTTTAAAAATGTAGTGGATGCTAATTACAAAATATATAGGAATAATAATATTAAGAAAAAATTAATAATAATATTTTATTATTATTTTAGCTTAAATATACATAATTCAATGAGAATGTTTTTCTTAAATGACAAAATCAATCTTCAAAAGATATAATTTTACATATGCATGTAAATAAACCAATACTAGTGCTACAAGAGTAGTAGAAGTTGAGAACTTAAAGAGTTTTATTCCAAATATAAAAATATTAATAATGTAAATATTTAAATTAGTTTTTTAAAAAATGTAAAAAAAAATTCATAGATCTTCACACATCCACATCTTGTGGTTGCCGAGGGCCAACTTTAAATTGACTCCTCAATCTTGAGACACTGTGATGGTGGCTTGTTAGCCACTGCCACACTAACTTGGTGCATGGCTAGAAGCCAGCCTTAGTTTTTGTTTTAATTATTTCTTAAACCCCATAAAAATATTCCTCAAATATTCTTCTAGACCCAAATCAAGAGAGAGAGATAGCGAGTGAAACAGATTTGGTTTCTTGACGTGAACGATGAAGAGGCTGTTCGTATGATTGATGAAGGGACATAGAGTGAAGAAGTTTTAATCAATCGAGGAAGAGTGGTCTAGCACTAGGGAGAGAGAGAGAGAAAGAGAGAGAGAGAGGGTTGTGTTTTTAATCTTGACGTCATTTTGATACTAAATTAATTTTTTTTAAACGAAATCGGGTATAACTAGATTTTAAACGGCCAGACCTTGGGTTCTATAACCACACCCCGCCTTGGTAGGGCTGGATTGGGTATTCTGGTTTTTGGCTCCGCACAAACCTGTTTCGGAGGTTTCGAATTGGGCTGTGAAAAAATCTAGTATGGATGAACAATCTTACTTATAAGAGTCGTTGGGTATAGTATTTATTGTAGTGGTGTACACAATGCACACTACGTGAATGCATATGGTCAATGTTTTTTTTTTTTTTTCTTCTGGTTTTGCACCAGACAGTTTGTCTCTCTCATCAACTCTCTCTCATTAGTGGCTCTTTCTCTCTCATCAGCTCTTTCTCTCTCATCGTCTCTCTCCTACTCTCTCTCATCCCATCGTCTCTCTCTCTCATCGTTTCTCTCTCCTTGACTCTCTCTCATCCCATCGACTTTCTCGCTCATCAGATCTCTCTCTCATCCCTCATCGACTCTCTCTCCTTGACTCTCTCTCATCCCATCGACTTTCTCACTCATCAGATCTCTCTCTCATCCCTCATTGACTCTCTCTCTCATCTCGAGCTCTCTCTCTCNGTATGGATGAACAATCTTACTTATAAGAGTCGTTGGGTATAGTATTGATTGTAGTGGTGTACACAATGCACACTACGTGAATGCATATGGTCAATATTTTTTTTTTTTTTTTCTTCTGGTTTTGCACCAGACAGTTTGTCTCTCTCATCAACTCTCTCTCATTAGTGGCTCTTTCTCTCTCATCAGCTCTTTATCTCTCATCGTCTCTCTCCTACTCTCTCTCATCCCATCGTCTCTCTCTCTCATCGTTTCTCTCTCCTTGACTCTCTCTCATCCCATCGACTTTCTCGCTCATCAGATCTCTCTCTCATCCCTCATCGACTCTCTCTCCTTGACTCTCTCTCATCCCATCGACTTTCTCACTCATCAGATCTCTCTCTCATCCCTCATCGACTCTCTCTCTCATCTCGGGCTCTCTCTCTCATCGTCTCTCTCTCCTCGACTCTCTCTCTCATCTCGATCTCAGTCTCTCACTCATCATCTCTCTTTCATCTCGGTCTCTCTCTCCTCGACTCTCTCTCCTTGACTCTCTCTCATCCCATCGACTTTCTCACTCATCAGATCTCTCTCTCATCCCTCATTGACTCTCTCTCTCATCTCGAGCTCTCTCTCTCATCGTCTCTCTCTCTCTCTCATCTCGATCTCAGTCTCTCACTCATCATCTCTCTCATCTCGGTCTCTCTCTCCTCGACTCTCTCTCTTTCATCTCTGCTCTCTCTCATCTCGAGCTCTCTCACTCATCTTGGTCTCTCTCTCTCATTAGCTCTCTCTCTCATCTCGATCTCTCTCTCCTCGACTCTCTCTCTCATATCCCCTCTCTCCCTCATCAGTTTTTTCAGTCTACAGTAATTTCGAATTTGGGAAATGAGTAGGGAGGTGTTTTTCATCATTTTACTTGTGCCACGTTGGGTGTGCAGCGACTGCTCCCGTTACAATGACTTCTCCCCAGATTTTTTCTACTTATTAATACAAAACCTATTCATGTTAAGGAGTGTCTTGTAATCACCATCTCCGGAACCACAACGACTATCTGAAAAGGAATAAAGAATAAAAGGAATGGTCGGATGTATCCATTATTAATACAAGGCGTCAGGAGGGGGACAAATGCATGGGACACCACAGCAACGTCCATTATTAAGGAAAGTGATAGGGTTTTGTTACTACACATTTATTACTTATATTGTATTTAAAGTTTTTTTATTTTTTTAAATTTTATTTTAAGTATTTTTTTAACATCTTGAATTATTAAGAAAAAATTAAAAAATATATAATTTTATTAATAGTCATTTTATTAATTATTAAATAAAATTAAAAGAATTAAATGTAACAAAATAATAAATAACTAATTATAAGATAATAACTCTATCGTTATTTCATTATTAATACAGGACGGCAACGACTTCATTATACTGTCTTGAGAAAGGAGAGCAAGTTGCGAAAAAATTGCCGACAGGTTTCTCACCTTTTTCAAGGGAGAAACCTCTATTTTTTTACAAATTTTTTTTTATAATTTCTTACTATTCATCTATATTTTATATATTTTTTTATTTTTTTAATTTTTTTCTTTTATCAAATATTTTTTATATGAATAGTGAATAAAAAATTTGAAATAGTTTAAAAAGAATAAAATTAAAAAAAATTAAAAATATTAAAAAATTAAAAATTTTAAAAAATATAGAATGTAGAGTGTGGTAGAAGTTGTGTAGCACAATCTATTTTTTTAAGGGTTTTTGTCAGCTGTACCAACTAATGCGTGTGACCAGCATTTATTCTTTTCTTTTCCACGATGAACCGGCAACCACTTCTCCAGTTTAACAGGATGAATTATTTGATTACATCCATGAATATTCTTTTTTATTTATTAACTCGACATTCTGACTTAATATAGTATATCTATAATTAGAATTAACTTCAAAATATATATATTAAAAAATTAAAAATATTTTATATGTTGGCCTAAATGAGGGGTGTGTTAAAGTACTAAGTACACCATAATTATTAAATTCATCATTTTTCATTAGGGGTACGTTTTGAATTAATTATTTTATATGTTGGCCTAAATGAATGAGGGTAGTGTTAACACACCTACCATACCATAAACATAAAAGAATTATTGTTTTAAATTAAATTAGTTTAATAACTGAAAAAATGCCACAACAGGTACGGAATTCTTTGACTGTAATATAGAATCAAGAGTCAAGACGGTAAGGACAAAGAAACGCCAAAGTAAGACCCTACCCAAGAATTTCTTCTTATACGTACCCTTTTCTAGCTTCATGTGATAGCGTGGGCATCCATGGAGGCAATAACTATGGTTTTGACGAATTCAATCGTGACCCCAATTAGGCCCGTAAATGAGGTCGTCCGATACTCGTCCGATTAAATTAAATTGAATTCGATTCATGACAAAAAATATAGCTCGGCCGTGATTATTGCATACTGACAAAATTCGACTCGATTCGGTTAAGGCTTATTTATGCCTGAGTCGACTCATTAACTCGATTCAATTCAAACTCATTCATATATTGATAAATATATACATATATGTACCTATATATATATACTAGGAAAGGACAACTGTAAGTGTGTCCAGTTTAATTTTACATAATTTTTTATTTTCTAAACAAAGAAATTACTTTAAAAAGGAGATATAATGAATTATAGAAAAAAAAAATTCAACTCATCATCTCCTATACTATACAGTAACATGTGATTTCTCATTTTACCATTCAATTTAAACATATATATATTGATTTTTAAATATGTGTGTTTACATATCAAGAAAAAAAAATCACATATTGGTATGTGGTCTGGAGATGATGAATAGCATTTTAAAAAAAAAATCATTTGAAATCTAATATCTTTATTTTAAATCTAGCCGATGATTTTTAAATTGAGTCAAGTATTCTAAAATCTTCTAAATATTTTACCAAAATCAAGTTTTAGTTCTGCAATATTATGATTAGTTGATGTCATTTTTAAAAAAAATAATCTAATATCAACATTAGAAAATTAATATGTACTTTTTTAATAACGAATAAATAATCAAATTATAATTATAATTAAAATAAATAAAAATGTCAAAATAAATATTTTTATAGAATATGATAGATTTTGAGTCTATTATTTGGTATTGTTGAAAAGTGGCTAACTAAATTTATAAAAGTGAATTCTCTAGCCAAATTTTGACCAAACTTTATTGAGTCCATTATTAATGCTCTTAAGGTAACTCATTTTTAAAATCTCTATAGTCTATATTATTTTATGAAAAAAATTTCTCATCAGCTATTACTCATTATCCCACGTCTCACACCTTATGAAAAATATTCTCACACCTTATAAAAAAATTCTCATATCTTATAAAAAAAATTATAAATATAAAGAATGTGAACGAATAGTAGTTGAACATTTCTCTTATTTTATTTTTGGAACAACTGAATTTGTTGGGACCTTGTGGTCATTAAATTATGGTATTTTGTAATTGTTTTATAAATATATAATATTTTAACTTTTTACTTTTTACTGTATCCCGCAACTTTATTGTGTTAGTTTTAGAGAGAGAATAAAATACTTTTTCCACACTTGATATCCTGCAACTAAAATAAGTGTACCTGTGGGCTGTAGATCAGGATGATCACCAGCTTGGATTTTCAGAAATACATTCTTCCATTTCATTCATTTTAACTTGATATTGATTATACAAATTAAGTAGCATTCCTTTTCATTAAGAAAAGTGTTAGATTTATAAAAAGAATTCATAAAAATAAACATATAATAGACTGATATAAATACTTGATGTGAATTGTTCAATTTATTTTACAATAAAAATAATTTTAAAATGTAACATATTACATTATATCACACCAATTTTAATCGCAACAACTATTTAAAATTTATTTATGAATCACACGAGGGGATCAGGAAATATAATTATATTGGAATTAGCTATAGCGTCATGCACGTACATCACACCAATGCAACATGATAATAATGTTGTAAAAGTCCCACATTATTTTTTAGTTGGAAAATAAAGATAATGAATTCTAAATTCTTTTCTTTTCTTTTAAAAAAAAGAAGAGTATACTGAGCTTCCACTTTAAGATTGTATAAATCATTTCTCAAAGAGCAATGTTACATACAGTCTCCAAATGGAGACTGCATTGCAAACTTAATTAATTTTGTTTTTAGATTTTTTTAAAATTATAATAATATCTTTATCAAAATGATAATTTTTTCTATTTAATGAATGTTTGTACATGCAGTTCCCATTTAGAGACCGTAAATAAAATTTCTCATAGTATTATACGTTATGGGTACACTTCATCGCAGGAGTTTCATTTTCCTATATGTAATATATATATATATATATATATATATTTCTAGAAAGTTTTTAGATGAAATATTATATCTCTCAATCAAAGAGAAGTTTCGTTCACAACTCTATGAAGGGATTTGAGTTAAATCCTACAAAAATTTGACTTACATATTCTGTTAAAAAATGAATGGACAAGATTAGAAGATTTATGGAAGGGTAGTTCTATGAAGACCAAAGGTCTACCAATAGAATTGACAGATTATTACTAAATTACTTTTTTTTTTTAAATATTAAGAAAAATATTTCTTAATATTTATTAAAATAATAATAATAATAATTTAATATATGTTGGCCTAAATGAGGCCGGGGGAGTGTTAAAGTAGTAACTAAAGCATTATTGTTTAAAGTACACACACCTACCATACCATAAATATGACAGAATTATTGTTTAAAATTAAATTATTTTAGTAACTGGAAAAATGCCATGGAAGGTAATTCTTTTAATTGCTGTAATAGAGTCAAGACATTAAAGACAAGAAACGCCTAAGTACTTATAAGATCCTACCCAACGATCAATTCTTCTACGGCCTTTTCTTTCTGAGCATTGCTATGCATCATCCTACACACCACACACTAATATATTTTTTATTTTTTTTTTATTTTTTTTTAATTTTTTTTTATTTTACTCTTCTTGAAACATTTATATTTTTTTATTCATCATCCATATAATATACATTTAATAAGAGAAACAAATAAAAAATAATAAAAAAAATTATGGTGTGTGGTATGTAGAATGATGCAAAGATTAATTCTTTCTTTCTGGTTTAAAAAGCATATCATGTGATGTGATGGTGTGGTACATCAATGGATGCAATAATTATGGTCTTAACGACCCCAATCAGGGTGTACAGCTTGGAGGGTGCACAATTTATTCATAAATATTAATACTTTTAATTTTAAGGAGTCCGAATTTTAAAAATAATATTACTTTACTTTATATTATGGTCTTGACGAATATAATTAAATTGAAGGTTGGATTGAAAGGGTTGTTTTTTTTTTTTTTTTTTCAGAAATGATAAAATGGCAACCACTGAATCAACAAGTTTTTCACAATTTTAATATTTTTTTAAACTTTTAATTTTAAAGTGTCTAAATTTTAAAAATAATATTATTTTTCTAGCTTCATGCGATAGTGTGGGCATCCATGGAGGCAATAATTATGGTTTGAGTAATGTTAGAGAGAAGTCATTATTGTGAGTGCACACTTTGCACTCACTATGTGGCTTCTTCTCCTCCTCTCATTTTTTCCTCACTTTAAGAAATGAATGATCTGGATGAAACCACATGGTGTGTATAAAATGGATGCTGCAAACAGTGGTTTCTATCAATATTTTTTCTTATGGTTTTGACGAATTCAATCCTGACCCCAATTAGGCCCGTAAATGAGCCCGTACGTTGGATTCTCATCTGATTAAATTTGAATCGAATTCAATTCATGATAAAAAAAAGCTTGGCCGTGATTATTGCATACACAATAAAATTCAACTCGACTCGGTTAAGACTCGTTTATGCCTGAATCGACTCGTTAGCTCGATTCGATTCAAGCTCATTTATATATTGATAAATATATACATACATGCATGCACCTATCTATATACATATATATATACACACTAGGAAAGGACAACTGCAAGTGTGTCCAATTTAATTTCACATAACCTTTTTTGTTTTCTAAATAAAGAAATTACTTTAAAAAGTAGAAATAATGAATTATATAAAAAAAAAATTCAACTCATCATCCCCTATACTATACAGTAACATGTGATTTCTCATTTTTACCATTCAATTTAAACATATATATTGATGTTTAAATATGTGTCTTTACACATCAAAATAAAAATAAAAAATCACATATTGGTGTGTGGTGTGGAGATGATGAATATCATTTCTTTAAAAAAAATCATTTTACATCTAATATCTTTATTTTAAACCTAGCCGATGATTTTTAAATTGAGTCAAGTATTCTAAAATCTTCTCAATATTTTACCAAAATCAAGTTCTAGTTCTGCAATATTATGATTAGTTGATGTCAATTTAAAAAAAAAAATCTAATATCAACATTAGAAAATTAATATATACTTTTTTAATAACGAATAAATAATCAAATTATAATTAGAATTAAAATAAATATTTTTATAGAATATGATAGATTTTGAGAGTTTATTATTTGATGTTGTTGAAAAGTGGCTAACTAAATTTATAAAAGTGAATTCTCTAACTAAATTTTGACCAAACTTTGTTGAGTCCATTATTAATACTCTTATAGGTGACTCATTTTTAATATTTCTATAGTCTATAATTTTATGAAAAAAATTTCTTATCAATTATTATTCATTATCCCACATTTCACACCTTATGAAAAATATTCTCACACCCTATAAAAAAAATTTCATATCTTAGAAAAAATTTATAAATATAAAGTATGAGAACGAATAGTAGTTGAACATTTCTCTTATTTTATTTTTGGAACCATTGAATTTGTTGGGACCATGTGGTCATTAAATTATGATATTTTGTAATTGTTTTATAAATATATAATATTTTAGCTTTAAAAAATATTGAAAATTAATGGAGCGCAACGACTTGACCGCGTGGGGGGAAGAGAAGGTGGAAGGTCAGAGCACACAGATCGCAGTCGTAAAGCATCAATTGCAATTAGCAACACAGCTGGCATTTCATTTTAAATTTCTCTTCCACTTTTGCCCTTCGCCCATGAATATGCTCATTATTGCTCCCTATACCCGTCCTCTCATCTCTTTCCTTTGAGAGTTTGCCTTCCTATTTTACTCTCGTTCCAATCCACCAAACTCCTTGTGTGAAAATGGCATCTAAAGTTTGAAGAAGTTGGAAGGAAATTGCCAAGNTCCTTTGAGAGTTTGCCTTCCTATTTTACTCTCGTTCCAATCCACCAAACTCCTTGTGTGAAAATGGCATCTAAAGTTTGAAGAAGTTGGAAGGAAATTGCCAAGAAGTTACTGAACATCTTTCTTTCAATAATTTAAGGCAGCATTGACTCCGGTGGGGCTTGAATAGTGAAATGAGAGGAGATATTTTAGATAAAAATTAAAAATTAAAAAAAATATTATTAGAATATATTTTTTAATATTATTATTAATTTAAAATTTAAAAAAGTAGAGTTGTTTATTGTATTTTATGTAGAAATTTATGAAAATTATAATGATGATATAAGATGAGATGAGTTGAGATAATTTTAGTATACAAACCAAGCCTCAATGACTTTACTAATATGTCGTTTAAATAGTGAATTGAGATGATATGAATTGAAATAAAAATTAAATATTGAATAAAATATTTAATTTTTATATTTTTTTAATATTATTATTATTTTAAAATTTAAAATTGTTTATTATATTTTATATAAAATTTTAAAAAAATATAATAATAAAATAAGTAAATACATTTTTTTTAATAAACAAAATAAGAAAAGACATAAGGACAAGAAACGCTAGGTAAGATCCTACGGTCTACCCAACAATTTCTTCAACGTACAATGCCACCCTTTTCTTTATGGATTAAAAGGCATATCATGTGATGGTGTCGGACATGGATGGATGCAATAATTATGATCTTGACGAATTATACAGTCCTGACCCCGATCGTAGAGCTTGGAGGGCTTCCTTCGTATAATGGATTTCAACATTAACCACCATTTAGAGTATTGGTATTGGTTTCGTCAAAAACTTAATCATATTACATTATATCACACCAATTTATAAATTTATTTTTCTAAAAAGTTTTTAGATGAAATATTTATATCTCTCAATCAAAGAGAAGTTTCGTTCACAACTCTATGAAGGGATTTGAGTTAAATCCTACTAAAATTTGACTTACATATTCTGTTAAAAAATGAATGGATAAGATTAGAAGATTTATGGAAGGGTAGTTCTACGAAGACCAAAGGTCTACCAATAGAATTGACAGATTATTACTAAATTACTTTTTTTTTTAATATTAAGAAAAATATTTCTTAATATTTATTAAAATAATAATAATAATAATAATAATAATTTAATATATGTTGGCCTAAATGAGGCCGGGGGAGTGTTAAAGTAGTAACTAAAGCATTATTGTTTAAAGTACACACACCTA